>JAOXYD010067455.1:0-12755 GCA_028565735.1 Pinacopodium congolense | reverse complement strand
AAGAAAAAATATTTTTATAGTTTATTTGATTTTTAAATTTTTAATTTAAAAATTTTATATAATTTATTAACTGAGCACAATATTTACAGCACACATTTCTTTAATTATTAAAATTTTAATTTTTATTATTAAAATTATCCATTAATTAGGTTGAAATTCATTTAACTCCTTATAGCTTAGTAAATCATCAATCAGGTCCTTATAATTTATAAATTATGAATTAGGTCCTTAATTTGAAATTTTAGAGATCTATTTGATAATTTTAAAAATATAAGGACCTAATTGATTGTTTACCAAACTACATGGGTCTTGAATGATTTTAACCTATACACGTGACAGGCCACATGACTACCATGTGTCCTCGTGTGTCCATGTAGGACAAAATTGATATAGAAATTGATGGACGATAATAATTTCAAACTTTAGGAACTAATTTGACAGTTTTTAAACTACAAGGACCTAATTAATAGTTTTGTAAACTATAGGAATAGTTGATAAAATTTACCCTATAGAATAATACGCTAAAACACAAAAAATAATAAATGACATTAAAATAATACCAAAAATTAACATAAAAATATAAAACAAAGTTGTCACTCTTCAAAGAAAACCAAAACGACACTGAAACAAAAAAAAACAGAAAATATTGAAATAAAAGTTATATGTAAATCTAGTCTATCAAAACAAAACATTGAAAAATTGAAATAAAATAAATAAAATGATGATGAGTTCTAGGCTTGTTGAAGGAAATTAAGATTGAGAAGAATAAAAGGAATAGAAAAGTTGTCGAAGAATTTAGAAAAGGATGATGATGCACGAGAGAGAGAGAAGGATGAGAGGCATAAATAGTAGAATAAAAATTGTTGAAGGAAGAAGATGAATTTTATGAAAATAGAACCTCTCTCTTATGATTATTAAACCGAGGGGACAACCATGTTTTTAGTCCTCAACATTCAACCAATTTCACACTTAAGTTCTATAACTTCAAAACTTTTCATTTAACTCTTATAATTTGAAACCAATCTAGTTATTCCGTTTGTTTTCATTAATAGAGGTCCGACTTGGCAAAAGAAAAAGACATATGAAAGCATGATAAAACGATGTTGTTCTAATGTAATAACACCTAAACCAATACTAAGTAGTTTTTATCAAAATTGTGAAACTGTACCTTTTAATAGGTGGTTAAATTAACCCTATGTTCTCCATTTTTCTCACCTTATCATCCTTATTCTAAAATGGCATCATAGACGTCATAAGATTCTAAGGACCTACCACCTCCTTAGATCTACACTCTTGTTAAAATATCAGCAAATTCTTAAGCAAAAAAAAAAAAGAAGGAAATTTGCACTAAAAGCCTAGGATCTAAGATTGGATTTGATGGCCTCCATCAATGACAAAGAAGAAGGATAACCAAAAGATGAAAAAGTTGCATAGAAGTTCGAGGTGAAGGATTAGATATTCGCAAAATACAATTTTGCAGTAGCTAGTACCAGAAATCGTCAGTAAAGTCATTCCCTCTATCAATTCCTTCCCTTTCCAATTATGATAGTGCTTCTATGTGCATGAGGTGTCATTGTGACAATGGAAGATTACTTCTTGAAATTATTTTTGTTCCCTCATAGAAAAATTTCCATGCTCAAAGATAGGATGGCCAGCTTGTTCTCACTTTCATCGATAGCTCCAATAAAAATAGAAGAAGAGCAACAAGAAGTAGAATCACAGAGTAATGAAGTAGACTAGTTAGAACTAAAACTTGGGAACTATGAAGAAGAAAATGAATTTGGTTTATAACAGGGCTGTTGGAAGATTACTTCTTGAAATATATCCAACAGCCTTTTTATATTGTGCATATTGAGTTTGATTTATAGTTACTTGAATTTGGTTTATTTGGCATAAACATTAGTATAACATATAAGATGAATATTTCTTTAGAGATTACATATAGTTATAATTGATTTAAGTGGCTTAAGTCATTAGTTTAGAGAATTTTAACATCCAATTCACCCCCTCCCCTTTAGGTACTATAATGCTTTTAAATGGTATCAGAGTAAGGTCTCCCTTTTTCCAAAATTTCTAACAAAATCAATGAGAAAAGATTAACCATGACACATTTTAGTGATGGTTTTAATCAAGAGGGGTTAGATGTGCATAGGTCAATTTTTTTTTAATGGAAATGACTTTGTATGTTAGAGGATTAGAATGAAAATTATTCTTATAGGCTATAATTTAAACTTGTGGGAAATTATTGCGAATTCCCCTTATACTTTTTCAAATAATTTATAAGCTACTTCTTTAAACAAAAAGGCCATGCATATGTTATTTAGTGCAATAGATAGTTGCATAATTGCTAAATTTTCCTTGTGCACTTTAACTAATGATATTTAGTATAGGTTGGAATAAATTTATACAGGTAACACTAAAATTAAAAAAAGAAGAAAATGAGAAAAAAAGAAGAGGTGGAGGTCTATATGTATTTGATGGCAAAGGAGGATGATGCTTCATCTTTATCAAATTTTCAAAATGAAGACAATAAGGTACCCTCTAGCTCTCAATCTTATGATGAGAATGATGATAATAGTAATAACAATGAATTGTCATATTAAGAGTTAGTTAAATGCTAGTTAAATGCCTTAAGATTGTGAATTTGAAAAGGATAAATCTTTCTTCCAAGAATAGAGAGACATTAGAAAGGTTGAATTATTGTATGCTAGAAAATGATATGTTGATGAATGAGAATGAAAAATTACAAAATGAAATGCATGACATATTAGAAGATAGGAATTCATGTGCACTAGAAATTGATAGGTTGAAAAATGATATTCATACTATAGTAGATTCTAGGAATGTGATTATTGAAAAGCATGATGAGCATGAATTAGAGCATGATAATGAGGTATTGAAGAAGGAGATCAATAACCTTAGAGAATCTTTATCTGAGTTCACAAAGGACAAAGAGAAATTAGATTACATGTTTGGAACCTAAAAGGCTTCCAATGATAGGTAAGGTCTAAGATTCACTCAAGGGAGTGGTTCCATAGATGCAAAAACAATTTTTGTAAAAGGGCAAAATCTTAGATGATGAAATTGTTCCTAAAGCCTCATTTGAAAATGTTTCATTCACATCTAAACCATAAAGGCAAAATCATCATGCATTCATATATGGGTCTAGATCAAAAGTTAGGATGAATGTACATGTATCTAAGAATAGGCATAATTTTTATAGAAATGCACAAACTTATAATGATGCATTTTGGACTCAAGTTAAGTAAAGAGATCCAACACATTCCCATGCTTCACATTTGCATATTCATAAGTCTATAGGCATGTTTCATTCATATCCTAAGTCTCAATCTCATCAAAAGAGGACATTTAGTGGTGGGAGATCTAGAAATGAGCATAATGTACTTAGTCCTCATTTTAGGCATAATAGTATGGCTCATGCTAGCATTCCACATATACATGCATGTAACTATAGGAGCACTTCATTTTTACATCTTAGAAGGCCATATCATCATAGGAAGAATAAGAATAATTGTAAGCCCCATGTGAGAACAAATGATATGCTACATTTTGATAATTCTTAAATATATGAACATAATCCTAAATTTTTTTTTCATATGTATTAAGGTCATATCGTTATCCTATGAGAGTACATTATGATAGGAGGATTACATTTAAGCATAAAGATCATAAGTTTCATCATGCACATTTGAGATGCTATTTTTGTGATGAATATGGCCATATGGAAAAATATTATTTTGTTAGACACAAGATGTTTAGAAAGCCTTTACAAATATAGGTAGAGAAAGTTGTTAAGACTAACTTCCAAGGGCTTAGGTTAACGTAGATACCTATAACACATTACTTTTTTGTTTTGTAGGTCATATCTATTGGTGTAAAATTGGTGTCAAATAAAAATAGAAAAAGGCAGTAAAAATATTAAGGAAAGTGAAAAATCATTCAGAATCCTCACATGAGCCAATCAAATAATATTGTTGGATCAAGTGAGGAGAAGAGGATTTAGTATCAAGAGGTGGTGTAAAATGAGGTATATCTATGCTTTTATTTGATAATATTAGGCTTGATATGTATTTTGATGATATGTGATTGTTATGAGAATGTTGACTTATATGTTTCTGGTTTAAAATAATGTATTGTATGTGTTTAAGGTGAGCTATTGCATGAGAAAGTAGAATGAATTTTGAATTTAGTCATTACATTAAACTTATTGCATGATTAAAAAATGTTTTTTTAAAGTCTAACGAAGTGTCATTTACAATTGGTGTAATTTACACTTAGAATTTTTCACAAATGGTATTAGAGTATGATTTTTCAAATCGATGTATTGCATGTGTTAGATAAAATGATTTTTGTAGTATCATGCTTTTCAAGTAGTATCTTTTTTTTTTTTTTTTGCAAGTGGTATCATGTTTAAACTTGTGTATATTTTTAGAAAAGTTTTTATAAGTGTACCTTCTCTCATATGATGCAAAAATTTAGGAAAATTACACTTTCGGTATATGTCAACAATCTTTGATAAGTTTATGTGATATTAATTGCTTCACATAAAGGAAGTTAAGTTTTGAATCAATTATGCTTATCTTTTTCATTTTATGGCATAATATGCAAAGTATGTGTTTTTGTGTACTTTTCATACATAATATGCATAATTTTAAAAAATGTGTGTTTTTTATACAAAAGTTGCATAATATGTGTTCTTAAAACATATTGATGCATAATAGGTGTTTTTAATGCATAATATGCATAATTTTGAAAAATGTGTCTTTGATGCAAAAATTGTGTGATATACATTCTTGAAGCATAGAGATGCATAACATGTGTTTTGTGATATATTTTTATTGTTAATCCTTTTTATGCTTTTTTTACTTATAATGAATTAATGCATATATTTAGGCGTAGTGAAATTGTTTTTAGTGCATAATTTAAGGGGGGAGTATCTTTTACAAATTGATATTAAAACTTATAAATTGATTATCTTTCAACAAGTAGTATTAGAGCTTATAACTTCATATTTACAACTGTTATTTTTGGAAAGTTTTTTTTTACATGGTTAATAGAGATTTTAAAAATCATAATTGAGTTTGATTTTTTGACAAATTTATGATCTCTCTCATAATAAGTAGACATTTTTTAACAAATATATATTTTTATTTTTTTTGATGATGTCAAAAAAAGAGAGAGTGTTGTGTGATATTAAGGAGAGATATGAGTTTTAAGGAAAAAAGGGAGAGTAATATCATTTCATAATACATGAAACATTTATATGAAATGTTTTTCACATCTTCGTTTTACTTTTAATATAATATATTTTGTCATTATTAAAACATATAAGTGGAACCTCTTTTGGTTCAATAGGTTATGTATCATTTCCTCCCTTAACTCTCTCTTTTATTATTGTTTGGATGTTTATACTTATAGTTAATTATGAGTTTTCACTATAATCATATTTGACTATATTGGTAGTATCATCTTTTATTCTAGGTTGAATTATGGTTAGGGATTTTATTCATCATAATAATTGGTTTAGGCTTAAGTTTAGAAAATTTTTGAAACATCTAATTCATCTCCCTCTTAGGTTTCATTTAAAATTAATAATTAATATCAAAGCTAATATGAATTTTTATTATCAATTTATACTGAAATTACGGAGCAAAGATTAAAAAAATGACATATTTAGATGTGTTAAGTTTTTCATCTAGTCAAGAGAGGCAATTTGTGAGTAAAGCACCATTTTTTGACGGAAATGATTTTTCTTATCATAAAATTAGGTGAAGTTTTTCTTAATGGGTGAAAGTGTACATTTGTCAGAAAATGTTTTGAATGGTCCTTTTATTCCTACTAAAGCAATAAATGACAAAGGATCCTTAAATTAAAAGAACAGTGGGATGCTCATGAAAAAGAATTAGTTCCTTTGAATGGTAATACCACGCATGTTTTATTTTATCCATTAGATTGAAATGTATTCAACAAAGTTTCAATGTCAATATTTGCTAATGAGATTTAGTAGATTAGAGGTTATCCATAAGGGTGCGAATCAAGATAAAGAAGTAGGTAATCAACATTTGAAAGAGGAGGAAGTGCACATGTACTTAATGGCCAATAATGATGATGAGGTACCCCTTCCTCAAATTCTTTTAATGATAGAGATGATTGTGATGTTGATCTTTCATTTGATGAACTAGATAATGTTTAAAAATCATGAGCTTAAGAAGGAAGAAACTTTCTTCCAAACATATAGACTTAGAAGCTTTTAGACGCATGCATGGTAGAAAATGAGAAATTGATAAATAAAATGCATAAGCTGTTAAAATTTAAAAGTGTGGAAGTTGCTCAAAATTACATAGATAAATTGATGCATGACAATGAAATATTAAAGAAGGAGATCAATGATATCAAAGAATCCTTGTCGAAATTCACTTAAATGAGTGAAAAATTAGTGAGCATTCTAGGATCTTGAAAGGCATCTAATGATAGGTATAACGTATGATTTAATGAATGAAGTATTTCTACTAATGCCAATACTACATTTTTAAATGCCAATACCCTCATATGAGAATGTTGTATCTTTTTCTAGGTCTCTACCTAAAAGAACATATCATGTGTAACACTCTAAAAAATTAATATCCCAAAATCCACAAGCACTGATACCACTAATGTGACACCCCAAAAAAATTTTAATCATAAAACCATATGCTATGATGCCTACCAATTTAATGCTCCTGAAAATCATTGACAAACTGCACACAAATAATTCAAGCTTGAATTTTATTAATTGTAACAGAATTGTCTCATCACAAGTTAAATTCAAACAAATAACACATTTATGAAATAATAAAATCAAATTGCAATTTAAGTTTACTAAAATAAATCTATCTATTGAAAATATTAACAAGCAAATGATGAGCTGTAAACTCAATAAAAATCTTATTATTTTACCCTTATAAAACATATCTCACATATATAATTCAACTATAATAATTATTTAGGAAAATTGAACGTGTATATGTATACACATTGACATATATCAATATTTCATAACTCTTGTTAATTGCTAACTTATTTTAAGTTATGTCATAAGTGTATGAGTCTTAAAAATGTAGTATAACTAGTATCATCCCACAAGGATTAGGTTTAGTCACCTAAAAATCTGAACTAAATTTTGTTCAAGGAAAAAAATCAAATGACAATAACTAAAATAAATAAATAAACAATTAAAAACCAAATGTGCAGGAACTTGTAAAATCAAAATTAAAAACTAGGAATCACTTTTATCCCTATTTTGTTTCCTTCTTACCTTATTGATTCAATAATGATCGACCTAAGATATCTTAATATTTTAATCACCTTCTCTCAAAGTGTACCTAATATATTAATCACCTTCTCTCAAGGTGTAACTAAGTTTCTCTAGTTGAATAAGATAGGGTTAGTCTTGCAATCTCTCAATCTACAAAACTTCTCCTAAACACCTAATTAGATATGAAGCAATCCTATAGGTAATTAATTAACTAATTAAGATCTCTATTCAACCATTTGAAAACCTCATATTTATAGGTTTATTAGGTATTAACTCTCATTATACAACCCAACACAAGTTACGTAACTCAATCTCTCAATCTATTGCAAGGTATAAGCATAATAAATATCATAAACATTCATTCATTGAATCAATAAGCAAGTGTTCCACAAAATAGTTGAAAAAGTAATTCCTACAAGAGAGTTCAGCCACTCCTGATATCAATGAATCCCCCAATAAACATGTTTTCTATGCAAAAGGATAAAAAAGAGAAGAAAAAAGGAAACTATGTTGAGCTTCATTTTTCTCTTCACTCCAAAGGCTAGAAAATTTGGAAAGTTGATGAAGTCTTGAAGTTCTTGATGGATGAGCTTGATTTCCCCTTTTGGAATATGCTAAAATCTGGGTTTTGCCTTCTTAGGTTAGTCCTTTAGTGATTAGTGATGGATCCTAGGGTTTCCAACCGTTAAATATGTCCCACACACCTCAAACTCATTAAAAACCCAAAGAAGCCACGTAACCAACATCTTGAGTAAGTCACGATCATGATTTTTGCACCTTGAAATTTCTTTGTCATAGATTTAACTCCATATGGAACTCCATTGAGCACTTGCATAATTGTGATCAATATCTTACCCAAAATCATTACTCAAACACTTAAAATGTATGAATAAAAATAACAACATCAAAAGAACATCAATCTAAGTTCTAAACACATCATATTTATCCTAAATATTCAAAACAACACACTTAACAACTAAGAAAACATAACTTTATACATACTTATCAACTTCCTCACACTTAAACCTTTGCTTGTTCTTAAGCAAAACTTGAAAGGCAAGACAAATAAAATACTCAAGTTAAAAAAAATACAATAATGGATGATAGCTTGAATGTAACAATGACAAAAGATCTTAAAGAATTATTTTGGCCAAAAACTTTAATCATTCAAGGAGATCCAAAATATTCACTTATTTCGTTCACGTCATAAGTGTCTTAAAATTGAAATTTCACATTAATTAGAACATTACTATCTTATTCTTACATCTAAGGTATTTGTAAGCATGCACTATGTCCAATTAGCAAGTGAAAGGTAGGCTATCACTAAGTAATCACTCATGAAATGTCTTGATTTTGAAAGAAAAGATCCATAGTTTTTCACATTTTCATTTAAAACATCAATTTTTCACATTGGTTAAGAGTAACGCCTAGTCGTTTTACACAATTATGCACATCATTAAGGGCACGCCTCTGGTTACTCGACTAAGTGGTCTTTGTTTAACAAGGTTATAGTGTCATTTGGCCTTTTTATGCGAAGGAGTACGTTCACTCCTGGTTACTCGACCAAATCACAAATCATAACTAGCCTTTGGCTCTACTCTTAACTCTCTCTCTTTTTCTTTTGACTCGTTTTTCACTTTAGGAGTTAGCGAAGTAGTAATTGAATTACTTATTTCATTTATGTTGTGAACCTATGTCACTAAATTCTAATCAATTCTCTCAATAAGTGATCACTAATGAAATCTACCAATTAAGTCAAATTCTCATATAAAGTGCATCCAAACAAATGTCAAAGAGGTAAGAAAAGGTAAGCAATTTCCTAATTAATTTGCAATTTCAATGGAAAGACAATCACAAGTAAACTTCATAAGGTCATAGTTCTTCACTACTCAAACAATCTTATTCCTAGTTAGATCAATTCCATTTAATTTCATACTATCTATGCATTCAAACCTATGCAATTCTCACAAAATGGAATAAAATGCTCAAAAATAGAGGAAATGCATACTCACAAAAAAATATCATACGAAATGTAACAAAATGCCATGCATGTGCTACCTCCCCATACTTAGATAACAAATTTTCTTCAATGTGGAGAGGAAAGTACAAAAAACAACGCAAAATAATACATAAAACTCAAAAGGAAAAAAAAAGTAAAGGACAAGCAAATCTTATGGGGAGTTTAGTGGCGAAGGTGTGAGTAAAGGTACTTAGATTCCTTGAGTAACAAAGAACTCTAGTAACTTCTTCGTTCGGTAGTGCTAGTGGCACGCCACTTGTTTTAATTGTTTCTCTTATTGGTGTGTCACTTGTTAGAATTATGGTTCCACTATGTTTAAGCATGGATTCAAATTTTTGGTTGTTCTTGCATGTAAAACTCTCTCCCACTTGTCACCCTCGTCATTAGAACTATCACTAGAAGAATCTTCTTCTTCTTGTTGAGAAGTTAATGGTGCTTGGCCTTTCCATTTCTAGAAGTTAGTTATGGTGCTAGGGTCTCGAAGTTTTGACAAGGATTGTTGTGACAAGATCTCATATTGTAACAAACATGTAGCATCCAAAAACTCACACTAACATGGTTAATACATTCAAATTGACATTATAAAATTAAGCAAGTGATGTGGTAAGAATACTCATACCTAAATAATTGTTACTTTTGGTGAAGACATTAGCTAAGGAATGAAACATGTGATAGGTTGCGCATACCTTGTGGTTAGTGTCTATACAATATAAAACAAATAACTCTTTCACAAAAATTTGTTACTTTCAGCTTTATTAAATATGGCATGACACATAAACTTATGCGATATGAGGTGTTTCAGGCTTTTTTTGTTGGGGGCATTTCACGGGTTAAAGTCATCGAAATCATTGAGTTTTTGCCAACATAAATGACTATTGAATTCAGAATGCTTATCATAAAACTTAATTTTGGGAAAACCAAAGATTTGAGTCATAATAACATAGTCTAGCTTATAAGCCTCCCCTCACAATCTAAATTGAAATTCATCTAATTTCTTGTCATCACATTGAAGAGTTACAAAAAATCAGGCGCTAATTTCCAAAAAATAACATAATTGTAATGAATGAACCTATCCTCACATATTTTCTTACTCAATTTCTTAATTTTCTCTTTCAAACCTAATCTGGTCAATAAGGCAAAATCAAAATACTTGGACACAACTAAGGGTTTAGTTCTATGAGTTAGATACTTGTTACCTTCTTCTCTTGTGAAAACTGGAAATAGGGCACTATATTCTTCTACTAAGTCACTCAATCCATATTCAAATGCTTGTGCTTTTCCTTTAGGATTAGTTGGTTTCCTTATAATTTTCTTTATTCTTTTGGCCATGGTGGTAAAGAAAAACTTGCAAAATTATCAAGAGAGAGAAAGTAACATGAGAAGAGAAGATGAAATGATGAAAGGAAGGGTTAAAAAAACATGATTTGTGATGTTTTAAAAGAGAAATCTTAGGAAAAGATGGGAAAATGGTAAAAACCTTAAATAAAACTTAACAATTGAGTGAAAAGATGATGAACCTAGGAGTCTTGGGTGAGTAGGGGGCATGTTTAGTGAGAGAAAGTGTAAGGTGGAAGAAGATTAGGGTTTAAAAGGGAAGAGCGGTCGAGTAAGTCATGATCATGACCTACCTTGCTCCTCCATTGTTTTAGATTCTTTTCACATCCAAGTAATATAGAAAATCACCCAACTCCTAAGTAAACATTAAACACACAAATGATCACTTAACCATCATGGAATTCAGAGGAAAATAAACAAGAAAGAATCAAAACAACAAGCAACATCATAACTAAGAAATTGATGAAGAAAAGTAAGCTAATAACATAATATGTTAAGTTTGAGATCACTAACTTGACCATCACCAATTCAATCATGGAGGAGTAAGAGAAAGGAAAGAAATCACTTCCCTTTCATGTGAGATTTTTCCTCCAAAGTATAGTTTGAACCTATCGCCATTAATCTTAAAAGTTTCACCTTTGTCATTCTCCAATTCTAAAGCTCCATAATTAAGCACTGGAATGATTTTGAATGGGTCACTCTATCTTAACATGAGCTTTTCGAAAAACAAATGAAACCTTGAGTTGAACAACAACAGCAAGTCATTGCTCTTGAACTCCTTCTTTTTAAGATGTGAGTATTCTTGCCTATCACGTGGGTAACTCGAGTTCGATCCTCAGTAATAATGCCAAAAATTTGTTGATTGCTAACTTGCTTTAAGATATACTGTAAGTGTACGGGTTATAAAAATGTAGTATAACCAGTATCATCCCACAAGGATTAGGATTAGTCACTTAAAATTTTGAGTTATATTTTATTAAAGGCATAAAATAAAATGGAAATAATTGAAAAATAAAATAAACAAACTAACAATTAACAATCAAAAGTGCAAGAACTTGTGAAATCAAGATTAAAAAAACTAAGAATCACTTTCCATTGAGCTTTCGAAGATCAACATACCAAAATTATCTCTGTTTTGGTTGAACTTTTCTTAACTTCTGTGTTCTTCAAATTTGAGCTAGCAAAACTATTTTTATTGATTCAAAATTATGAT
The DNA here is from genome assembly GCA_028565735.1 of Pinacopodium congolense. Taxonomy (NCBI): domain Eukaryota; kingdom Viridiplantae; phylum Streptophyta; class Magnoliopsida; order Malpighiales; family Erythroxylaceae; genus Pinacopodium; species Pinacopodium congolense. The sequence goes on along the minus strand of JAOXYD010067455.1, from coordinate 872 downwards.
ATACATTTTTCTTAAGGCCTTAAGAGTGGATAGGATCTTTTACTTCAATTTTTAAGCACTCAAATCGAGTGTTTGAACTCAAAGAACACAAACTGCTCAGAACTGTCAAAACTGTCAAGTTTTATATACAACATCTACTCATCATTTCTATTTTCAATTTTAATCATTTTCTGGGTGCTCAAATTTATTTTTTTGAGTTTTCTTAAGGTCCTAGGAGCGTGTTAGTAAATTTTTTCAATTTTTAAATGATTATATTATTTTTTTAAGCTTAATCTTTGTAGATTGCTCAAAGTTGTCTATCTTTGAGCATTCTAGCTTTGTACTTGATTTTGATCATTCAATTGATGTGCTAAAATTATGTTTGCTACTGCGATTTATTGTTAACATATAGTCTAATGTTGCAATAGGTTTATTTCATTTAATTAGCATCATTTGGGTAACTAAATTCGTGAGTTTATAGGCTAAACTCTTAAGACTTCATATTTTAGGATAGATTGCATGAATATTTAATTTGAATATTTGATAGTTTAGTCATATTTTTGTTGATTAAATTAAAGTTTTCATGATCTATTAATGTATTAAGAGGCCTATAATAATTCTGGTTTGCCTCTAGAGTTTTTCAAAATTGGTTTTATTGCATGGGCTTTAGTGAAACACCATTGAAGGTATATTTCGTTACATAATTTGGGGGAATTAATTTGCGTTCATTGTTGGTTATGGTACAGGATGCTCTTTGCATTTAAAATAGATTTGGTAGGTTGCTCTTCACCTAGGATAAAGAAGATTTGGATTGTATTAATCCTTGTTTGTGAATTGGATTGGTTTAGGCCTTAATTGTGCATTGAACATTCCATATTGCATTTGTTGCATTT
>JAOXYD010067435.1:0-12755 GCA_028565735.1 Pinacopodium congolense | reverse complement strand
GATATGCACTTTTGAAACTTCAAATGCAATGCATGATCAAACTTAAGCCCTTAGGCCAATTGAATAGTAAATAAAATTTACAAACATATTTGAGACAACCTATCTAAGGTCTTGAAACTTCCAATTCATTTGAATTGCGATTATCTTCAATTTTGACCTTCAAACTCCAAGCTTTCCATAATGGATTCTTCTTGAAACATTCCTATCTTTAAGATTAACATCATAAGCTTAAACCATTAGTGATTAAGTATGTTTTGTTATCATTAAAACCAAGATTGGAACCTCCCTTGGTTTAACAAACAGAAATTCTAATTTAATACCATGAATTAAAAATTATAAGTAAGACTGATTATCCTATTAGTAATTTATGGTTCTTGATTACCCTATTAGTAATTTCTGATTCAATTGCTAGTCTTGAGTTTTTGATCTATAATTGCCATTATTGATTACCACAAGTGGTGATAGGTTAATTGATTTTATAGTGAAGCTTAATTAACTTAGCCTAGAGTTTTGATGCTTTAGATTACTTGATCCGAGCTTGTGAGATTATAGTCTAAGTTAGCAGTTCCCTAATTGCTATGACACTAAATCTAGAGAGTTTGTTTTAGGTTGTTATGTTGTTATGGGTATTTTATATCATATAAAACTTACCTAAAATTAGAGGAAAGAGGATGAAGATTGTACCCAATTCTATAGGCTATCTTCTTAGGCATAGCATAATTTACATGTTTTCGATGATTGATTGTAATTTATGAATTCAAAAAATATCTTTTGCCTAATTTTCGTCATTGTTATTTGTTTCTTACTATTTACTTTCTTATTTTATTCGCTTTAACTTTCTTAGTTATCTTTTCGTTTATTTAAATTCCTTTTCATCCAGAGATTTCCTTTTACTTTTATTTTCTTTTACGCAACATTAGGAATAGCTGGAAAAACACTATCAATTCTCTGTAGGATCAATTCTGACTTGCCCAACTATATAATTAGTTAGGTTAGTTAGATATTTATTATTTGGTAGCTCGTGATAAGCTCCACCATCTCTTAACTACTTTTTCTTCATTAAATAAGATAAAAATGGATTTCTATGATAGGAAAATTGTTTCTCATAGCAAACATATTTTTATGTCTTTATTCCAATTTATAGCAAAACTTTGTTTAATAAAACCACAACTTGCCAGCCAATAGTATGACTTATCCATAATAAGTCGATCTTTATCTTATGCTAGTTGGTCACATGTCCATGAACCTTCCTTATTCAACGTATCAATAGCCTATAAAGTTTGTGAATTTGGTCTCGATAATCCATCGGCCCATATAATACTTGTTTACCTAAAACCTTAACATGTTGAAGTGGCACACATAACATATGTCCACTTCATGCATACACCAATTATGCACAATGCATACCATGACATAATTAGCCAAACCAACATATTGAAATATAATTCTTTGTTAAATAATGTATCTTTTAAAACCAATATATAAAAACTAATAAAATGTGAAATAGAATATAACTCCAAATTCACAAGCCAAATTTATGAATGCGTTCCATATTTATATTAGTATAGCATTCCACATTCACATATAAGTAAACAACTTCCACATTCATATAAGAACATCATACCATTTCAAAATATATATAGTATTTCAAAATACATTAAATCTCCCCATTTGTAACTCCACATTTAACGAGCAATTGAAATGATTAAACTATAAAGGTACTAGCCAACAATCTAAAAAATTGCTCCCTATTAATAATTTTTCTAGAATTCATAAATACTTTCATGATTCATCACTAACTTTAGAATGTTGAGTGCCTACTACAAAATGACCATGCTTATTTGCTTTCATTTTGATACGTTTCTGTTAATTCTAAAGGGTAAGTGATGATCATTTTTCTTCTTGAATTTGATTTAGTTTTAGCACTTATATCTAAAAGAAACTCTTATTGCCTATATAAAACTCTTATCAACATTCTTTCAAGAGAAATGGGCAAAGATGATGCATCTTCAGTTACCTTCTTTGAACTTCTTCTCTTAGGATCCTTTGCACTTCCTTTCCTCAATTTGTTAGTAACACTTATATAGGTTCTTCTTGTAAACATAAACATGGATAATATATTAGGCAATCTAAAAAAAACAGTATGCAGTAATCTACAATTAATATGATCATGAACTTATATTCTAAAGTGATGTTTCAGTCTCTTCATCAATAGAATATCCATATCCTATAGGGACCTTAATCTTTTTTTTCCTCCTTTATGTTGAAATTACCCTAAGAGATGATTCCTAAAACTTTTTTTTTAAAAGACATCCAAATCTATTATGAACTTGTTTTTTGCACAGTTTACATGTTATTACCATATCTTTCTACAATGATATACTAGGCAATAGAGGCACTGCTTCTCTCACCTCTCTAACTCCTTTTATCTTTGGCCGGCTAGGCATCTTTTTAATAAGAGGTGACAATAATGATTTCTTATCACTCTTTAACCAAAATTTTCTTTGTTGTATAGGTTGCATCATTTATATATAAGTCCTTGAGTACTTAGGTTGCTTAAACCAATGCATCAAGTAATCTTCGTATTTCTAGCCCAAAAATGTAATAGTTTTTTCAACTTTTTAGCATAGAAGAATTGAGAAATCACAAGCTTTACATGAGTATAAACCATGTCATAAATGAAATAAATAGACAAAGATAAGACTATGTAATACTTGACAAATCCCAAGCTCTACATGAGTAGCTTTGGGTTTTCTAAAATACCTTGTACCTATCTTTATATTGGCAAACTTCAAAGCCACTTAATTTATTCCAGGCAACTTCACAAAATTAAAAAAAAAACTATTTTCTTGGTTCCTTATCAACTTATTCCTAATGTTGTACACGATTTTATATATCTAGTTATTATAACTATTCCTATTCTTCTAAAGTCTTATCATCACATGTAATCTAATATCTTCTATCATTGAAATAATTGACTTGCATTTAACATATATGACTTTTTAAGAGCTTCAAACAAATTATTATCAACGATATCACATTTTACCTCATAATTCATAATGACAGCCTACACAATTTCTCCACTAGATCATTGACAAATTCTTCATGCACATTAGGTTTTAACTCTATTAATTCATTCAAAGAAGCTTTGAAATTTGATTCATTGGTGGATTTTACAACTTTCTAGAATAGCTTTTGTAATCGTAAATCTCTATGATGCCTTCTCCACTTTGTAAAGATATGTTTGACATAATATTTATGTTTCACTTTAGGTAGAATATCATTTACATATTTAATTAAATCTTATCATAATTGAAATAAATAAGTTATTTTTGATCTAGAAATATATATAAAACAATCAAATGAGTTGTTTTGAAAACCCTCAATTTATCTATTATCAATATCCACCCTTTAATTATTTTAAGTCGCAAGTCATCCCTTATTAGCTTTAGGAAACATGACCATGTATCAATTGTTTCAGTATGTACTATTACCTATGTATGTGGAAAAATCTAGTTATTCCCATCTCTACCAACTATTGTCAGTAATTCATCGTGCACTTCCATTTTTAAGAATGCATAATCCAAACTAATCATTTTGCCTACAACCATTAAGCATGCCTTTCTTACAACATGACAATATAATTTATAACCTATAAAACATAGGTTTCATTCTAGTAAAATCTTTTGTCCCAAACTTAATGACAAATGTTGTCCCTAAATTACAAATTATGATTTCTTCCCTATAAACCTACAAAGATACATATTCTTCTTTAATAACACCCTTCCATTTCTCAATTAACTTCCTATTGGTTCTTTAAAGTTTTGAAAAATGAACATCAATGATCAATTGATTTTTTTACCATAGTCTTTATGTTTGTTAGTGATATAGAAGCAACTTGTTTATCAACTTTGAATAAACTACTAGAAAAGTAAGAACTTAAAACTCTCATGTTCTTAAATGCTTTAGAGCAACTACGGTCATCAATATAATGAACCACTTAGAAATCATGTCTATTCTTGTTCAAACTTCTATATATCCTCTAAAGAAAACAAATAATCACAAATTTATCCCTTATAATAGTCTTATAAGTTTTTACAAATTTCAAATCATACCTCTATTTTATTGAATACTTGTTCAATGCCTTTTTGAACTACTTTGCTCCTTCAAATATTATATATTAGGAAAATTCTAGACATGAGCATCTTATATCATAATAATGATTTCTACTTTTCTTCCTCATAAAATTAGGTCCATCACTACACTTAAGACTTATATGTAGATGTATGAACACCTTCAACTCTTTCAAACTCTATACAGGATTGCCTTTCACGTTTGTTGCTCAGTTCTTGACAATTCAATTCTTTAGTTCTTACTTCTAAAGCTTCACCTGATATTTGATTCTTCCCATAATGTTAACATAGAGCTAATTAATCTTTTCCTTTGTGTCTCTTAATTCCTCATTTTCTAAAAAGTACCACTGCCACCTTTGAAAATGTTAACTCTTTACCAAAATCATCATTATAATCTTCTTCATCCTTAACTTCACTAGACGAAATACTATAAATTTATTGTTCCTTATTTTCAGTAGCTTCTAAGTTACTTTAAAAAATGCCTCTTTGCCCTTATCAACTTTAGCATCTCTAATAAACACACTCTTACTCTTATCTACATCCCTATCTCTTTTAATCCCTTTATTCCAACCTTATAACTACTTGACCAACTCAACATCACTATAGCCACGCTATCATTTTGTAAAATCCTTAGTCCAAACTCAAAGTCTATTTCAACAATTTTAAAAAATATCTTCTTAATTTCATCACATTGTCTAAATTTCTTAATGTTATTTTTCACATCCCAATAAAAAAAATCTATCTTTATCAGTAACTCCATACTAATATATCATGCCACCCACCTATTTAATAAATGGATCCACTTAGAATGACCCTCTAGGATTTATGTTAAATGTCCCATATCAGTTCATCTTGAAAAAAATCATAAAAATAAAATATTATTTTAAAAATAATAATACAATTATAATAGTGTGATGTTCATATCATCCAAGAGAATAAAGGAATAATAATATTTTATAAATTAGATACTAAGTCTATAATAAGAAAACTAAACATCTAAATAAAAGAAGCATATATATTTACTAGAATTTGTAATTTCTACCCACGATGATGGTAAAATAGAAGGAATTAATTTAAATGGTATAAGAACCCATATATCTTGTGTATGATGAAAATACAAAATATGACATGTTTAAAAGAGTACTAGACCCTAACTTGACTCGATTTGTTACATTTCTTATAACATTATTATCTTTCCATCTGAAATTACATACAACTATTTATATGTTTCTATTGTGATCTTGAAACTATATTAAAATAGCTTATGATGCATAGAGTTTGATACAAAGGTCTTAGATCATTGGGATCATTAAAAGTCTAAATAGAAGTTAAATTCATGTTTCTTAAGAGGCTTAATGGCAACCATAGACAATGCTGTTATGCTTCAAAGAAGACTGCCATTATTTATCATATTATAAGGCAAACAATGCAACACACTGGATATATTTTAGGGCTACAATAACACTGATATACTCCCCAAGAATTGTTATTAAGATAAAATAATGCAACAGTAAATCAGGAGCTAGCATTAATAGCATCGTTGATCCTAAAAGTAAAGCACCTTTGTGCAATTTAGGATAACTGAGTTTTATGTTATTTTATTTGTAAAAGGTAATGCTATCCTTAGTTTGTCTTTTAAGATTTTATATTATCCTTTTGTAGCCACTTTAGGAACCTTTTATTACTTAGAACATTATTCTTGAATTATTTAACTGAGTTTCTTGAGTTTTTTCAAAAGGTTTTCATACAATCTTTGAATTTCTCATGCTATACACTACATCAAGTGGTATTAAAGTAATTATGCCAATTGATAGCGATAGCAAAAATATTCATAATGGTGTTCAAGAGATTAGGGCTCCTTTTCTAGGAGATAAAGCACTAAAATGATTGGAGCAATGTCCACAACAACAAATTAAACATAGATTTTGACATTTTGAGAAATTTTTTTAGGAGATTTGAAGCAACTTAATTCAGCTATAATCGATATTTATAGGAGATAGAATGACAATAGAAGGCCAAAAGTGGAGGTGGCTCTAGTAAACCTATGGGTAGATCTATACATGTAAGGAGACAACCTATCCATGAGGAATATCTGGAAGAGGAAAATAAGTGTGAATTGAAGTAAATAGATCTAAATGTTACCAACATATGAATTGAATAAATTTGGGTGCTACCAACAACACTAAGGGCGTAAGAGGAGAGATGCCTATGAACTTAAAAATAAAGATGTGAGGTCTATAAGCTGAAGGTGGATGTCCCTTACTTCAATGATAGTTTGAATATCAAAGACTTCTTGGATTGGCTTGTAAAAGCTAATAGATTATCCAATTTTTTGGAAATTGCAAGAGTTAAGATTGTGGCATGTCGATTGAAATAAGGAATTTTGACATGGTGGGAGCAAATCCAATGATGAAAAGAGGTATAGAATGAAGTACTTGTTTATGAAGGAGTTTATACCCCCGGATTATAAGCAGATCATGTTCCAACAATATCAACAATGTAATTAAGGGAGTCAAACAATACACAAATACATGGTAAAGTTTATAAGGCTAGCAAAGAGGAATAACCTTTTTAAATCTGAAGGACAACATGTTGCTCGATATTTAGAGAGGTTGTGGCTAGCTCTTTGCGATAAAATTAGAGTGCAGGTCATTCGAATACTTTTTAAAGTGAAGAACATGGTTCTTAAAGTAGAGATCATGCATTAAGAGTTTAATAAGAGGAGCATGGAGAGCTATAGAGCTCTAGGACATATCAAAAGTTTTAAACAAATGTAAGAGTATACTTCACGAGATAGCAATCATGACACTCAAGTTATAAAGGAAAATTTTGTTAAAAAGAGGATAGAAAGTATGAGATAAGGAGGTTAAGAGGCTTGAGAACACATATGCTAAGTCAACTATAAGAAAGTGCTTCTTATGTAATCTACCTAGGCACAGGTCTAGCACATGCCCCTTAAGGAAGATGGTAAACTTTATAGAGAGAGACAAGGAAGATGAAAAGATCACTTGCAAAGAAAATGGTGATGAAGAGGATGAGTATATGACTAATTATGGTTTTACATACGTGGTTAAGAAGCTAATATTAGTGCTTAAACAACAGAAACTCAAAGGCACCAGTTATTTTTCATGAGATACACCATTCATGATAAGGTGTTTAGGCTTATCATTGATAGTAGGATCTAAAAAATATTATTGGAAAAGATACTATTAGGAGGTTGGGACTACTTATAAAGAATCATCATAATCTATATACCTTAAGATGGATTAAGATAGTAGTTGATAAGGTAAAGGTGATAGAGTTATGTAAAGTGCCTTTCTTCGTTGGCCAATATAAGGATAAGTTGTATTGCGACATGGAAGAAATGGATATGTGGCACCTATTATTTGGGAGAACTTAGCAATATGATTTAGATGTTTAACACATAGGGAGGAGTAACTAATATAATTTAAAGAAAAAATAAAGTGAGTACAAAAAGTGATGAAGAAAGAGGTTGACTTGTAGGTGGAGTAATTAGGAATAAAATTAGGAAGGAAGTATGAATGCTCCGAATTAGCATCCAAAATTACAAAACTAGAGTCATAGTTTCAAAAAAAGGTTAAGAGGTTGAAAAAGGCACTAAAAAATAAATAAAAGAATAGTGAATTATTTAGATGTCATGACCAATCCCAAGATTGAGCAAAGGTAGAAAGCCATTTAAGTAGAAGTGGCTTTTAAGAAATCAAGGTGGAAGTATGCTAAAGTAGTAAGGCGAATACAAATGGAATTTAAAAGGTTTCTTATGAAAAGGTTAGGTTTATTATTACTTCATGATTTGAAGGTTTTATTATGTCATGGTTTTCATCAAAAATTGTGGGTGAATTTTTCCTAAGAAGAGGAGAATGATGCAGAGAAGTTTGATACAAGGTTCTTAGATCATTGGGATCTTCAAAAGTCTAAATGGAAGTTGAGTTCACATTTCTTTAAAGCCTTAACAGTGACTATAAATGAAACCATTGTGCTTAAGAGAAGACCATCGTCATTCATCATGAGTATAAGGTAAACCGTACAACACACTAGACAGATCTTAAGATTAAAATAGTATCATTTAATGGCACCATCCTAGGAACTGCTATTAAGGTCAAACAAAGCAACATTAGATTAAAGTATACTATTAATAGGGTTGTTGATCCCCAAAGTAGAACATTGTTATGCAGTTTAGGATAAGTAATTTTTATACCATTTTATTTATAAAAGATAATTTTATCCCTAATTTTTCTTTTAGGGTTTTATATTATCATTTTATAACCACTTTGGGAGCCTTTTTTCAATTATAACTTTATTCTTGAATTATTGAATTGAGTTTCTTGAGTTCTTTCAAAGGGTCGTATAACCTTTGAATTTTTCATGTTATACACTATGTTACATTGTCAATTAATTGCATGTTTTTATGCTGTGTAGGGATGTCAAGAATAGCAGGCTGATTGTTTTTTTTTCTTTTTTTTGCTTAAGTATCTTAGTAGTCAAATTTACAAGAACTATGAATAAAAATATAAACTTACATATAAAATTTTCTTGCTACCTATTAAAGGATGATAGTTCACAAGACTTTAATTAATATTAATTATGAAAAAGGCCATGATTTGCTCTAATTTATGCCCATTTATCCTTTTCATATTGTAAGAATAACATTAAAAAACAAGGCAAGGCAAATTAAGATCCTCTTTTGGTCTTTCAATCCATGGAAAAAGATGATTCTTTAATTGAACTACAAGTCCTCTAAGGCAATGTTGACATGTTCAATTCTGGCATATAACGTAATCTTCCTTTACGATTATTTATAAATTTCACATTCCTTAAGCTCGTTCCTATTTGTCTTAGCCCAATGAAAAAGGAAATGATTAATCTTTTGTTCACCATTATATTCATAGTGATAGGTGTCATCCTTTTTATCTTATTTAGAACCCCCAAAATCTACTAATTTTAAATTTGAAAAATAGAAAATTTTCTTATATTTAATGGCAGGTGATGAAATTATGCATTACCTTCCCTATTGCTTGTTTGTAGGTTTATAGTAGAAAATTACTAGTTTTATTATCTTTTTTCTCTTAAAGAATATTGGGTGGACTTAAAATATCGATAGAGGTAGTGTAAAAAAGAAGAAAAAAGTCAATAATAATTTTCTTCCTTTAGTATATTTCAATTACTTCAAAATTAGTGGAAAGTCCCAGTATGTTAGAATAAAAACAATCCATTAAAGAAAACACTGCCTGATTTACTAACCTCTCAAAAAAGGAAGAGCCTTAAAACTTATCACAAACTCAGGCAAAATATGAGTGTTTATATGAATTCTCCACTCCTAAGTCAAAATTCTCATAAATTGATTAGAATCAAGATTCACAACTTTTATATGGCAAGAAGAAGATGGTAAAGTGGTGACAAAATGACATTCAATAAGAAGAAATTGGTAGAATCAAAGCATAAAAATGGAATAATCAAAGGAAATCAAATGGCAGAAACAAAGGAAACGATGTAAGGAGAAACAAAGATTTAGGGATTCAATTTTTTCGATAATACAAAATGATATATTTTTTTATTAAACAAAACTACGTTATTTTGTTCAAAACGACGTCATTTTGATATTACTATATTAAAACGGTGTCGTTCTATAAGCTACCTACATGGTTTCCATGTGTCACTTTGTTAGGCCACACCAGATTTCCATTAACAAAGACTGATATAAGGACTTTATTATTTTAAAATGCAGAGTTATAGGACTTGAATAGAAAGTTTTTAAGTTATAGGATAAAATTAGAAAGCTAGTTGCAGATCAAAGAATAAAAATATAGTTTTATTATATAGTTTTTTTTAACGTTTCTATTGATCATTTTAATACCTTAGGGGATGAATATTGTAAAAAGAAATTTCATTGTATGCATAAGGCATAAATCATTTCATGATTAAGAGGTAATTTAGTATAAATTTAAAGATTATCCACTTAATGCACTAAAATTCTATTGACATTTTTCAAATAATTTTAAATCAAGTTTTTATCAAAATATTTAAATTTGATCCTTCAAAGAACTTAAAAATTTTGAAAAACTATGTTTCGATCAACTTAAGTTGACCTATATTAGGTTTTAAAGGTCAAATATTGTTATATAAAGGACATAACTAGACCTCTATAAGACATATGTCAACCTCATAAGTGTTTTATGGCCTAAATGTGTGTTTTGGTTTGATTTCAAGTGACCTATATGAGATATAAGTTGATCGAACTCTTTAAGAAAAGAGAAAATTAAAAGTTTATAAGTTTGTAAGTTTTTTTTTTTTTACTAAAACAGAGGTTAATAATAAATCAATTAAACTACTATTCATCAGTTGACTAAACTAAGATCTAAACTAGCTAATATCTCTCTTACTAGTTATTAGTATCTACAACAAGTATATCTGGTAACTATTAATATAAATAGACTACAAATGAATTATGATTAGAACCTTTGGCATATTAAAAAGATGTTAAGATCTTTATGAGGTTATTGAGAGCATTGAATTCATGTATCATTGAATAAAAAATATTGAGTTCTAGTTTTTTAGTGTGGGTAAGAAATAAGATTTTAAGTTGTATTTAGTTATATTTATGCACTAAGTGAGAAGAATAGATAAATAATATATTGTGAGATTTCCTTTTGACTTGAAATAAGAATTATGTAAAGTTTGTACTTATTCGTGGTAAAGTAAGATGACTGTAAGAGTGCCTTCTTACTTAAGAAAAAGAATATATTATATAGATGATTTTTCTTAACTTATTAAAGAAACACAATAATGAACTCATGAGTGGAACTTGAAAAATAGATTTAGGTTAATGATTGTTTAGTGGAGCCTCTATAGTCAACTTTGTCTTCCTTTCTCTTACTCTCTTTTGTATTTGTAATGTTTATGACTGTCATATGTAAAATTACTATGATATCTTAATAGTATAAATAATTCATTCATTTATTTTTTTAAAAATAAAAATGTTTTAAAACATAATTCTTCCCTTCTTATATGCTACTTGAGGACCGATATTTATGTTATCTACATTTTATATTATATAGAAGGATTTCATATTTCATTTATGTATCTTATGTTAAATTTGTTATAATTTTTAAACATGTTTATCTACCCATTAAATTCAAATATATAATATAATATGAATTTATTTTATATAAATTACTATGCATACTTTTATTTGGTGTTAAAGGTATTATAACATAATTAAAAATAACCATTTATTGTTGAGTTTATAATAATAAAAAATAGATTTTTAAAAATAAGAAGTAAAGAAATAAAAATATTTGTGCTAATAAAAAATGACGTAAAGTCATTTATTTTCATTTCATTTAAAGATGATAAGGTCAATCTTAAGTCATATTATAATTTGTTGAAAAGATTTTTGTAAAGAATTTTAAAATTTAAAAGTGAATGTTAAATTTCAAAGTCACCAAATTAATGGCCATTAATTGTTGGCATTGTCTTATGCTCTATTATTGCTCACTCCTTTTCCTTTCTGAACTAATTATATTTCATGGTTCAACTTTCATAGTTAAATGTAACGATTTCACTTACAGTTTTTACTTTGATATCTTTGGCCTTTTGTTATTACATGCATAATATACATAAGGACAGATGGAGAGAAATAGGAAAAAGAGAAACCTTTAATACAAGTAAGAACTCATATACTATATTTAACTAAAACTTCTACACTTGCTTTCTCTAAACCCATCAAAATTCGATAAAGGAATCTCCAAATGGTTCTGAGAGTAACAGGTAAAGGTTATGACCATCAAAGTTAAATACAACTGAAAAGGAAATTCAAAAGAAGATAAAGTAGATAACAATTTGTATAAAAGATTAAAGCTAGAAGAAAACTAGTCCCCTAGACATTGACATTTTTCTATACGTGTTGATAGGCATGATAAGTGTTAGAGATTCACAATGAATTACCCCTCATCAAATATGAACAAAAACATGAAAGTGAATTATATGTAATAAAGGGTCGATAACCTTTTTTCTTAAGATTTTAAATTAAGATATAATGTCCCTAAGTTTTATATAAATGCTCACGTATAAGCAATTTTAAAAAGCTTAATAACAATAATTATAATTATAATAACTGGAGTATTCTATACAATTCTACCTGCTTGGTCAAAATTTATGGGAGATTGTTAAAGGTAACGAAATATCACCTTCAATCGAATAAGATGACCTTAAAAACTGAAAGGTCAGGGCTAGCAAAGCAATGTATGCTTTATTAATCTCAGTGGAGGATGATTTGTTGCAATGCACTAAGGATGTGAAGACCCCCAAGGATGGGTCAGTGGTATACTGACCCGTAACTGATATAAGTCAGAATACTGACCTGTGCTAGCAAAGTCGACCCCTTTATTGGCTGATTTTAGGCCGGTATTCACATTGGAGTGGGTATGTAATTTAAAAAAGTTTAAAAAAATCGCTTAATTGATGTTTATGAAATATTGAAAATGTTTAGGGATTAAACTTTTTTTTAAAAAATTTCATAAGTGTGGATCGACTAACTTTTTTTTTACATCATTCAATCAATTCTTGAGGATCGGTCTACCGATGTTATCAAGGCCTGGCTGT
>JAOXYD010067414.1:0-12756 GCA_028565735.1 Pinacopodium congolense | reverse complement strand
TCGTTCCTGTGGGTTCGACACTCGGAGCTTAATTTTACTCCGCTTTATTACTTGTTCGATAGGTGCACTTGCCTTAAAAACACGTTGGTTAAAAGTAAAAATCATTTCAAACGTCCGTAAATTTTAAAGTCACCTAACCAACTCCAACAATTACCAGCAAGGTAGTTAACGTAATCTGCAAACCATGGAGTGGCTGTCACAGCCATTAGATGCTCGTCAGGAAAAGTCTCCTTGATATCCTTATTTGTGCTCTCTACGGTAGCTTCATCCAACCTTGGCAGGTGAACAACTACAAAATTCTCAACTCCCTTCTTATCCCTCAACTCGATGTCAAACTCCAACAGAAGTAACACCCAACGAATCAATCTTGGTTTGGCATCAAGTTTTGTCATCAAGTACTTCAAAGCTGCATGGTCAGTATAAACAATGGCTTTATACAAAACTAAATATTATAAAAATTTATCAAAAGTCAACACAACCGTCAACATCTCCTTTTCTGTGGTGGTATAATGGCATTGTGCACAGTTCAGAGTCCTGCTTGCATAATAGATGGGATGAAAGATCTTACCTTGTCATTGGCCTAACACAGACCATACTGTAAAATCACTTACATCATACATTAGTTTAAATGGAAGAGACCAATTAGGAGGCACAAGAATAAGAGCAGTCACAAGCTTATCCTTCAACAATTGAAAAGATGTCATACATTTATCATTAAAAGTAAACACGTAATCTTTTTCAAACAACTTAGTTAAAGGTCTGTCAATCTTGGAAATATACTTAATAAACCGACGGTAAAAACCAACATGGCTTAAGAAGCTCCTAATAGATCTAACATTATTAGTAGGGGAAAGTTCCTTAAGGACATCAACTTTAGCTAGATCTACCTCTAAATCCTTGCTAGATATCTTGTGACTTAAAACAATGCATTCCTGTACCATGAAGTGACATTTTTCCCAATTTAACACTAAATGGGTCTCTTCGCATCTGATTAAGACTTTCTCTAAGTTATCTAAACATGCCTCAAATGAAGCACAAAACATACAGAAGTCATCCATAAAAATTTCAATGCGAGATTCAAGCATGTCAGAAAATATAGCCATCATGCATCTCTAAAATGTAGGTGGAGCATTACATAAACCAAATGACATATTTCTATATGCAAATGTACCATAAGGACATGTAAAATTTGTTTTCTCCTAATCTTCCAGGGCTACTGGAATCTACAAATGCCCACTATATCCGTTTAAGGCACAATAAAACTATGTCCAGCTAACTTCTCAATCATTTGATAAATAAAAGGCAGAGGAAAACGATCTTTTCGGGTAGCATCGTTAAATTTTCTATAATCTATGCACATGCTCCACCTAGTAACTTTCATAGTGGCAATCAGTTCATGCTTTTCATTTTCTATCACAGTGGTGCCTCCTTTCTTCGGCACCATCTGCACAACACTTACCAACCAGAGTCAAAGATAGGATAGATAATACCTGCATTCAGAAGCTTCACTACCTCATCTTTTACAGCTTCCTTCATGTGTGGGTTAAGTCATGTCAAAGGCTGCACTGTTGTCTTGCTTCCATCCTCCATAAAAATGTGGTGCGTGTAAAATGATGGACTAATCCCCTTGATATCTATAATGGACCATCCAATAGCCTTCTTGTGGTCCCGAAGTACCCTTAACAATCACTCTTCCATAGCACCTGACAAATAAGAACAAATAATGACTAGTAAGTGCTCAGGTGAGTTCAGATATACATACTTTAAATGACTAGGAAAAGGTTTAAGATCAAGAGAAGGAGGCTCTTCAATCAAAGGCTTGGTTAATGGCTTGGCTGGTCTTTAGAGCGGCTCATAAGCTCGATACTGTGTCCAAAAGGCCTATTATAACTCAGCTCTAAGGTCTTCCAGTTCCTCTAGCAACTCCTCGCCTATATCTTGAAGTATGTCTTATGCTTCCTCCAATAAACCTGCACTAACATCAAATGAGTGATCAGTGTCAGAAGAACATATATCAATAAAATTGCATGAGTCAAAAGTAGAAGGATTCTTCATAGCATCGAACACATCAAACACTAGTTCTTCATCTTGAAGTCTCAAGATGAGCTTTCCTTGCTGCACATCGATGATGGTCTGTGTAGTGGCCATGAAACATCTCCCAAGAATGATGGGAATGTCTCTGTCTTCCTCCATGTCAAGCACTAAGAAATCCACTAGGAAGATGAAGTTCTTAACCTTGACTAGCACATCCTCAATGACTCCCCTCAGATACGTGATGGACCTATTTGCCAGCTGAAGTGAAGTAGTGGTGGGCTTGGGCTATGCCTATCCTAACTTCCTGAAGATAGAAAGAGGCATTAAGTTAATGCTCGCACCCAAATCCATCAAAGCTCTATTTATATGCAAATCACAAATAACATAAGGAGTAGTAAAACTCCATGGATCCTTAAGCTTTAGTGGCAACTTCCTAGACAATATGGCCGAACACTCCTCATTCAACTTCATCATGGCATACTCCTCAAGCCTCCTCTTATTAGACAAAATTTCATTCAAAAACTTAGGATAAGAAGGCATCTGTTGGCTTCAACAAAAGGAATGTTTATATGCAACTTTTTAAATATCTCAAGAACACGACCAAACTGCTTATCTAATTGCGTACCTTTCAACCTTTTAGGATAAGGGATCCAAGGTCTTACCGAATATGTGATGGGGTTAACAAATAACCTTGGATGATCCTCCTTTGTAGTTGGTGCTTCCTTGTCCTCCTTACTAGACTACTGACTCTCTTCCTCTTCACTCTTGTCCACTTCTTTATCCTTTTGCTTACCTTTAACTTCCTCAAGCTGTCTACCTCTCCTCAATAAGATTGACTTTGCATGTTCTCTCGGGTTGGCCTCAGTAGTGTTAGGTAATGAACCCAGAGGTCTTTCCTTCAACAAACTAGCAATCTGGCTCATCTGATTCTCCAAGTTTCTAATAGAGGATTCTTGATTTTGCATTCTGACCTCAGTGGTAGAGATGTACTTCAAGAGTAGCTCCTCAAGGTTGGATTTCTCAGGTGGCATAGGATTAGGAGCCTTGAAACTAGGAGGCAGTTATCTCTGAATATTAGATGGTTGTGGTTGTACCATTTGATCATTCCTCTAAGAGACGTTAGGATGATTCCTCCACCTAGGATTGTAGGTGTTAAAATATGAATCGCCTCTATATATGTTGTAATTGCCCAGATAATGGGCCTCTTCTTGCTCCTGAGCAAAATGGTTACAAATTTGACACTTGGCATATGAATGAGAATCTCCACCACAATGTTTTCATATGGCACAACTCCTCATAGATCAACTCGCTCCTCCTCTCACACTATGCATCAGATTATCCGGTTTCTTCATCAAAACATCCATCTAAGCTGACAAAGCCACTGTATTGTCCACTACACAAGCACCTACAGGTCTCTTGGGATGCATTTCCATATGATATTGAGAACTTCTTGTGGCTATCTCATCAATCAACCTATAAGCTTGATTTGGTTTCTTTCTCATCAAGCTACCTCCTGCTACTGCATCTATGGTACTCTTGGCCGATGGAGTCACTCTTGTTAAAAAGTATTGACCTGTTGCCATGTAGAGAACCCATGACTAGGACACTGTGTCAACATATCTCGAAATCGCCCCCACGCTTCATATAGACTTTCATTCTCATATTGGGTAAATGAAGTGATCTCATTTTTCATCTTCACAACCCTGACAGGAGGAAAAAACTTAGCCAAAAACAATCTCATCAACTCATTACAAGTTGTAATGGACCTTGACTATAGAGAGGCTAACCATGCTCTAGCCTTATCCCTTAGAGAAAACGAGAATAGCCTTAATCTTACAACATCATCCGACACGACATCTTAGTTGAACAAATCACAAATGTCTAGAAAAGTCTCCAAGTGGTATTCGAATCCTCTAACGGCAATCCTCCAAATTGCGATGCCCTCATCATGGATGTAATGCTATAAGGAATCTCAAAATTCACAGCTGTGACTTTTGGCCTTACAATGGGAGGCATGGGTTTATTATTTTGCCTCATAATTAAATCCATCATGGTCAACTCCCTTCTCTCTTTAGGACTCCATCTCTTCAAACTATGCTTCACTCTCAAACTGCTCTACTCTAACCCTTTCTTTTGTTCTACTATACCGAGCCAATCTAGTTTCCTTATGTAACCTACAAGTAGTTTTCTCAATTTTAGTGTCAAGTAACAAATTATCAGGCTTTTGACCACGAGTGAGCATAAACCAAAAAAAACTAGCAAAAAGCAAACAATAATAAAGCAAAGAAATAAAAATAAAACACACTGAAATAAAGCAATCAAGCAAACAATTGAAATAAGTAAATAAATAACAAAAAAAGAATTTAGATATGAAATAATCAACACTGTATAACCTAATAACTCAAAATAAGGAATCCTTAATAATGGCGCCAAAAACTTGTTGTAGTCTAAACAAAACAATATAAATTAAATTCTATTTTAGACCAAACCGGAGGCAAGTGTACCTCGTCGACAAGTAATATAAAATGGTAAGAATCGAGTATCGTACCCAAGGGATTCCAACACATAAGACAATTAAATTAAACATTGTAAAATTACTCAGATGATCAAAATTTGATTTTTTAAAAATTCATTCAAATAAGAAAAACAAGAAAATACGCAAGATGCAAATTACGAACTAAATGCGACTAGACTTAATCAGCTAACAAAAATTGGCAAAGGCATCATATTTCAATTGGATTAGATAATTAAAACTAAAAACGATGGAATGGTTTAGGATTTACCTCACTTAAATAAGTCATATGCAATGTTCATAAGCATTCCTATTCCCCTTTATTCTCAATTCGCCTAATCAGTCAATAGATAAATTAGAAAAAAACTATTAAATTCAAGAGGTTTATAATTAAGTTCGTTAATCCTAGGTATCCTCAAACAAGTTCTAAGGTTGGTCTACACTTAAGCTCAAGTATGTCGCTTAATTGATTTTCCAAAAAATTAAGTCCCAGTGGTTATGACATTCAAACATCTAAGGCTTTAATCTGGATAATCAAACTAAATTAGGCTAAAGAAGCAGTCAATCAAGCAAAAACCATCACCGTAAAATTTATCCTAATCCAATGTCAATCCTAGCCTTAACCAAATAATGCTTACTCACACATATTCATCAATATAACACAAGTCATGGTCAGAACATATATTTCTGTTGATTGAATCATAAAATAAATTAACAATTAAATATTAAAATTAAAAAGCCAAGAAATCAAAGTTTGGACATAAAATTTAGCTATTGACTCAACAAATAAAAACAAGTGAAACAACAAAAATCACTAAATATCCAAAAATAACGAAACCAAAGTGATGGAATAAAATTACGCTCCTCTCCCTTTTCTGTTCGAAGGCTTTTCTTCCTTTCCTTTTTTTTCTTTCTTTTCCACTGTCGCCTGCTTTTTCTCTCTCTTTTTTCCTTTCTCTCGTCGCTCCTCTATGTTTCTGTCGCTGTCTCCCTCTCCTTTTGTCCGAAATCTATTGTCTTTTCTTTAGGGCTGCTGGAGGGATTGCGGGTTAAGCGAGCGAACTTAAGAGGGAAGCGAGTCTAGTCTAACTCTAGTGCAACAGGTGGGCTGCCTCATGCAGGGGTTTAGTCTAGCAGCAGGTAGGTTAGATCTTCAGGTGATGAGAGTTTCTAGCTCCAAGCGCAGCCCAAGCTCTCCAGCTAATCCAACAGGTGGTAGGTTGTGTGGGCTTGGGGGTCCAGGCACAGGCGTGGGCTTCAGCTCTAACCAGACAAGTTTGGTCTTTGTTTATTAGTCTTTTGCTCCATTTTTATTTTTCCTTTCATGTCTTTTTTTTTTCCTTTTCTTCTTTTCAACTTTAATTTTCAAATTTTAATAAACCTTACACAATAAATAAATACACCAATAAGACTTAATTCTTACCCAAAATTAATAATAAAATACTAGAATACAAATCAAATAAATAAATAAAATACTTAAATGATAAAAATTACTCCGAGCTAATACCAAACACAAACAAAACAATAACAAAGATTATACAAACCAAAAACATACAAAACAAGTATTAATACACAATAATAAAAACCTAATATGCAAAAAACACATGCTAAACACTTAGGGCTTGTTTAGATTGGTTTTTGTTTTTGGTTTTGGCTTTCTGTTTTGTTAAACAAAAAAATCAATAAAGAAAACACACTAATACAGGACAAAAATCGAAAAAGAAAACACAATAACCAATAAAAAAATACAACAACCACAACAAAAAACCACAAACTACAACTCAACTAAACATCCCCTTAGAAAAACACATACTAAAACAAAATTATCAATAAAAAGCAACTAAAAAACTAACTAACAAAAAGAAAAGACAAAAACTTTTTTAAAAAGGTTGGGTTACCTCTCAACAAGCGCTTGTTTTAGGTCTTTACCTCAAACCCTATTTTACACTATCTAGTTTCAAAAGGAAGTTTGAGTCCAATAGTAAGCATGCTCCAACAGTGGGCTTCCAGTCAGCTTAGTGTCATATAGCTTTAGAGCGGTGGAACGGCATTGCTTCACTGTTATACTCTAAGGTCAATTCTTTGCTACTGACATCTCCTTTCATCCAAAATGGCCTTTGCAGTTAATTAAACAATAAGTGTGGAAGCTCGTCATCCTGGTCATCACATTCCTCTTTCAGCATGCTTAGCCGTAATTCTTTCAATGCTTGTGCATTCTTCAGCTCTCATTCTCTCTTCTTTTCTTCTTCCTCTTCTTTAACCAACAAACTGGTACTAAAAGGAAATATAACTTGTTTAGCAATACTAAATGATGGAATATTGAAAATAGGAGGTTTTTCATCCTCCTCCATTTCTTGAATGGTCACCTCTTCCTCTTTTAACGTGTCTTGCTCTTCCTCCATTTTGGGTGCTCTACTTGTTCTTCATCCTCTAATGAAACTTGAAATACCTCCTCCCTATGACCTAACTTCGATTGACTAAAAATTCTTGAAGAAACTTGGGCTTGTAGGTTCCCTATCACCTCTACCAATTCACTCAATTGATCTTCCAAGTTCTTCAAACGACTCATAGTTTTGTATTATAATTGAAGAGTGTTTATTGTTTGCTAATTTTACCTACACTGCAAGTATACAGGTTGTAACTTATAGTATTAATAATATCCATCCCATGTGAATAAAATCTAAATACCTATCAATTTGAATTTCACTTTGATTAAGGTAATGAAATGTATAGAAATGGAAAATTAAACTAAATGAAAAAATTTAATTAACTAAACTGTAGAGGAAGCAAAACAATCAAGTTACTCAACAATGAAAACTTAAGGGTTGTTATATCCTTGTTTATCTTCCTTCTACCTTATTTATATAATTATGTTTGGTCCTAGATATCAAAGGTTTTGATTACTCTCTCTCGAGATCTAATCAATTAATCCCAATTAAACAACTTAAAAGTTGAATTACAACCTCTCAGTTCACAAGACTACTCTTAAATAATACAATTGGATTTGAAGTAATCCTAAGGACCATTAATAAGTAACTAAGATCTCTCTTAAATCACCTATTAATCTGATAATCATAAAAGTTAAATAAATAATTCAAGAGCAATCCCTAAACTAGATTTAGTAATCCATCACCAAGTTTAAACAAACACTATTCAGATTAAACATTCAAAGGAAGGCAAAAAGCAATATAAATTAGTGAAGATGATGAGGGCCCTTTGGCTGGAAAATGTGGACAGTACTTGTTGAATCTTGATTCTCCTCTTTTCTATTGAGTCTCTTCAAGTTTTTCTCTTTCGAAAACCCCTTTTTCTATCTTGGATGTTCCTTAGACTCAAAATGGTGGCTGCTAGGGTTTCCCATGTCTTCGTAATCCAAAAAATAACTTAAGACCTTACTTAAACACATCATTCCATATCATTTCACCATAAAAACTTTTCCAACTTTAACCTCTATTGGGTATTTTCACTATAACTTCTTCTACAAACCCCCAATTGTCATGAAATTTGATAGGTAGGCTCATCACATGTTTTTTTATAACCTTCTAAAATTTCATAACATTTGGACTCCATAATGGTCCCTAATGCCTGTCAAAAGCCAGTTATACCAATTTGGTGCTCAATTCAGAATGTTTTGATCTTTCCTTTATGTACTCTTTATAGCTAATCATATAAGCTTGATATTTGGTGTGAGCCTCTTAACTTGATGCTCTAGCTACTCAAATTTATTCCACATCTCTTCTAGGTTGATAAGGGCTTCCTAACTCAATTCCACTCGAAGTTGCATTGGATATTTACACAAATATGGTAGAATTCTTATCCAAAACTAACAATCATCACATTAAAACACTTAAACATCATAAAAACAATAGAATAACATCAAACAAAGTCTAATAATGAAATTTTCATCCTAAACACGGAAACTAACACACTAAACCACTATAGAATTAACATTTAATGTAACCCTATCAACATTCCTATACTTAAAATTTTGCTTGTCCCTAGGTAAAACTAAATAAAAAACATAGGAATCAAATTGCATAATCAAATAATGATGATACCCTAAGTTGAATACAACAACTATATGAATGTTAAAATTATGAAAGTATAACAATTGCTTAAGAGTTTTGAAATTCACTTGTTCTTAAGTATAAAAATTTGAGAAGATCCATATCATCTATCTTATGAAACCCATATCTTGAAGGTCTTTACATAGAAGATGCATCTTAAGTAGGATATTAATCACCTATTCTCAAATCTATGACACTTATAATAATGCATTGATGGCATTATTATGTGGAAAGTAGTCTATCACTGAGCAATCATTCATGAAAATGTCATAATAATCAAAAGAAGATCCATAGGTTTCATTTTCCACATTAGCAC
Source organism: Pinacopodium congolense (assembly GCA_028565735.1). Lineage (NCBI taxonomy): Eukaryota > Viridiplantae > Streptophyta > Magnoliopsida > Malpighiales > Erythroxylaceae > Pinacopodium > Pinacopodium congolense. Next base: position 3,827 of record JAOXYD010067414.1, on the reverse strand, counting down.
ATCATTTTTGTTATTACTTTGAATGATTTCCCTAATCTTTTGACTTTAATTGGGTTCGTTCATTTAAACTTGGTTTGAGCATCATTCTAACCTTTTAACACGAGGGTAAATATTTTTTCGTGAATGTCCACTGGTTACTGAGCTATATCACAGCTCACAACTAGCTACTAGCTCTATTCTTAGTCTAGTTTTTACGAAGGCCAACGCAATAAGAGTGATGAATTGAATAAATCATTAGTTCCCTTACTTTAATTATATCTTTAGTCCTTTTTTTTTGAACCAATTCATTCTCATGAAGAATCACTAGTGATTCCTACTGAAGTAAGTTTAATTAAATATAAATGCAATGATTAGGTTTCAACGATGTATGATTAGATGAAGACTATCTTGATTAAGGTGAACATTCAATTGAAAGACATTCAAGGTATGAATTCCAACAGATAAGTAATTCTTTACTCTCAAACACTTATGTTCAAAGGCAAGACTATTCTTTCAACCTTATACCATTGATACACTCATACTAATTGTTAGAATGCATATGCTAGAGTGCATGAAACAACATAAATACACCTAATTCAACTAAGTCTAAACCTACCAATGCATGATTACGATGAACTATGAAGATGAAAAATGTGTGGAAAAATGCATGGCCCCTTCCCCACACTTAAACCACACATTTTCCTCAATATAGAGGAAGGCGACACACAATAGCATATATAAAAAAACTTTAAATTAAAATAAAAATAATAAGACAAAAGGCAAGAAACTTATGGGGATTCTAGTGGAGCTGGTGTAGGAGATGGCACTTAAACCCCTCTTCATTACTAAAAATTGGAAAAAGAGCACCAAATTTGTGATCCATATCTTAAGCTTCTTGTTCGAGAGCTACCTCTTTCCCTTTAGATTGTTTGTTTCTTACAACTTATTTCCCCAAGGTGCCATAATGATGAGTACTATGCAAAACCTGTAAAAATAGACACAAAAGAGAAGTTAAGAGAAGAATAAGATGAAAATAAGGATTAATAAAGAAGAAAGGGTGATTTTCGAATGAAAGGAGGTGAAAAGTAAGAGATTCATACAAGATTGATGGAATACTGATGAAAAATTGTAGTTTTGATTATTTGGGTGGAAAGAGGGTTAAAAAATAGAGAGTAGGGGAGACACTTAGGAAGGGGAGGCTTGAAAAAACTTAGGGTTTAAGGAAAAAAAAGAAATAAAATAATAATAGAAATAAAATAAAATAAATAAGAAAATAAATAAGAAAAAAGTTTAGAAATAAAATAAATAAAACAAAACAAAACAAAAAAAGATGACACTTTAAGAAAAAAAAGGCAAAAAAATTTGAATACAACTTGGCCCCTTCAATAGCTGGTTGTCGCCACAGTGACAACGTTGCTCCATCGTTATAACGACAAATTCAAATATTTCCATTTTAAAATTTTTCAATTAAAATTTTTTTTCTACAAACACCAAATCATCAATAATTTAATAAACTTCAATAAATTTTAATGAAAAATATAATCAAGATCTTAATTAAATGAATAAATTAAAATTTTAACTAGTTATGAATAAAAACATGTTAATTTAGGGTCCTTATCTTGATTATACTTAGTATTAACTTTAAGAAATAAGAGAAAGGAAAGAGAATGTTTCCCTTTCTTTTGGTGGAAATTCTCCAAGATATAATTTTCCATGATACCCATTAGCCTCAAATGTTATTCTCTTGAATTCTTGTATCCCGAGCTCCCCATGCTTATAGATTTGAGTAACTTCCAATGATTATCTCCCCCTAGACTTATGTTTACTAAAAAACAACTTCATCTATGCTCTAATCCTCTTCTTCCTTATATTAACTACCCTATCCTCTTATTCCAAAGTTAAATTATTAGGAGTGACAATAGGTAGTATTTTTCTTTTTTCTAAGAAAGCACATCCCAAGTGTGGAAGTAAGTATTTTCACTTAAGTGTAAGCAGTTGCATAAAGGAGAATGGAATTGGGGCATTTGATCTTTCTAAAGGTTTCCATTTGGCTTCTCACCCAACTCCTCCCACTTCTCAACACCTTTATCATCTTTCACATCCATTTATCATAAAGCTTTGAATGCTCCTCCATGCCATCATTAACAAAACCTATCTTTATACAAGCATTAGGCTTCTTTTAATTCTTTAATGCCTTACCCATATTAAATTACTGTACTAAACTGTACCTACTCATCACCTATCCTAATAACTAATTTTCCTTTATGGACATCTACTAAGGATTTTTTGGTATTCATAAATGGTCTACCAAGATTCAATGGATAGTTAAGATCCTCTCTAAAGTCTAGCACCATCAAATCCACTGGGATGATGATTTTTTCCACATTAATAGGCACATCTTTCATCACATTAATAGGCTTTTGGATTGATTGATCTGCCAATTGTATAAGCATGGATTTTGGCCTTAAATCTCCCATCTCCAATTTCTTGAAATTTGACAAAGGCAAAGATTAATGCCTACACCTAACTCACATAAATATTTAGAAAATTTTATATTACCAACTACACAAGGTATAGTAAAACTATTTGGATATTGTAATTTTGAGGGTCTGCGATTGGTAATGATTGAGGTGTAACTTTACATTGAAGAAACCATTTGGTTTTCATCCTAGGTCCTCTTGTTGGTTAGTATTGGCATATATGGCTTCTTTACTTCCTCTTGCTTCTTCTTTTCTTGCTCATTTTCCTTAGGTGGGATGGCTTTCTTCTTTCTAGGATTCTCTAATTCTTTTGCACTTCAAAGCTTGATGGTTTTCAACTGCTTTATTGGATTAGTCTTCTTATTTCTCGGGAGACTCCCCACACCTCTTAAAGACAATGCATTCACTAGTTACATAACTTTCACCTCTAAATTATGGATAGAAGAGACATGATTACTCACAATATGGTCAAATTTAGCTTCCATTCTTTTCTAGCTTTCATCTTAGCTCATTAACTTCAAATTTAATACATCCATCAACTTGTCCATCTTTGATTCCAATGCTCAAAGCCTATCTTGTTGAAAGCCTGGTGCCCTTGTGCTCTCATATTGCTATCTACATTGTTAGTCTAAGAAAAGTTTGAGTGGTTCTTCCACTCAGAATTATAAGTACTAGAGTATGGATTATTACTTGGCTTCCTTGCGTTGCTCCCATGTAGTTCACCTATTATGTTTCACTACTAGTGATACGATTTAATTATATTAAATTTTCATATGCATTTTAATGTGAATTCAGCCCTATTGCAATGTTTAAATATTTAATTTGTATTCCTTTTGAGTTTACATGAAGATTTGATCTTAGAACACAAATACTAATTGAAAGGGCCAAGCATTGGAGTATATTTGGAACTAAAAGAGGTTTGAAACCAAATTTTGGACTTATAGCATCATGTTATGAAGTTCTACACCAAATTTCAAGGCCATATAACATGCCATGAAGAGTGGAAAAAGAAAAGAACAAGCCAAGCTCAGTTGGGCATCAGTTTTGGTATAAGTGACTTCGGTGATACATTAGGTGTAGTTTTAGAGCTCATATTACTCTAAAAGTTTTTAGGGTGCAAGAACATCATGTCAGGAGCCTACATACCAAATTTCCTGGAAATTGGAGCTGTAAAAATTTTTTGGGGTGCAAGAGCATCATGTCAGGAGCCTACATACCAAATTTCATGGAAATTGGAGCTATAAAAAAGGGAGAAAGGAGTAGCAGTTGTCAAATTCAGGGACAAAAATGGAAATTGTAAAATGAATTCGTTTTTATGATTCTTAGGGACAAATTTGACCAAATTACCCCCACAATATCTCCAAAACC
>JAOXYD010067413.1:0-26403 GCA_028565735.1 Pinacopodium congolense | reverse complement strand
GAAACCATTAAACATCTCAAAAACTTCTTCACGACGTAATGGTTTTACTCTTTCATTAAATACAAAAAATGGAACAATGAATAGTATTAAAATTGTTTAAGTTAAATATAATAATGTGCCCCCATATTGATTTTAGATTTCTAGCTTATGTATATTTTATGTCTTGAAATTTTTTATTTTTATGGAATCTTCAGAAGGATTATATTCAAATTTAAATTAAATTTATATACTGTTATTGTATTAATAATTTTTTATTTGATTGGTATTTATTGCTTAATTAACATATACAACTATTGTTCAAATAATGGATAGAATGATTTGATAGATCATATGATATAATATAAAAATTACTATACGAGGATTAATAAATTTGTATTCCTATAAATGCTCTATCATAAGTTGGCTAGGTGCATATAATACTTTTACACAATCAAAATTGTGGATATATCACTATTTTGTAACATTTGAAAATATGTAAGTATTTTATTTATTTTAAATACCAATTATATTTAATAAACATATTGTATCTAAACCTTTTTTTCCCCTAACGATGCTTATAGTAGACAAAACCTAATTTTGTTTTTAAGGTTACTTCCTAATTTAATTAGAAATTTTCATTCATTTTGTATTGTAATTTTAATTATTTGAAAATATCTTTATTTAAATTTATTTTTAACAGAGATTTTCAACTATTATCCTTTTTATGTCAATTGAGTAGACTTCAAACATACTAATAACATATAAATCATACTCATCTAGTAAATTATTTAACAAATCTAGTGATGGATCTAATGGAAAAGTTTTGTTACTTGTAAATTATAATAATTAAATAAATTATTATACAACATAAATGATGAACTTGATTAATAATTTATTAAAACTAAGACCTTAAAATAAACAATAAATCTTAAGAATATCAACCTTTTACTACAAATAAAATTCGATAAATTTTTTTAAAAAATCCATAATTCATGCTTTAGTAATTTGTAAAACTACTTCTCCAAAGATTTCTGAATCCAAAAATATTATTTTTCAAGACAAATCCAAAATATTTTATGTATTGTGAAAAAAATAAACAATCTCAAAATAGATAAATATTTTTAAGTTCAATTTTTAAAGATAAATGTTATTTAAATTTTAAATTTTCAAATAATTGTATATTATATAATTAAAATAAAATAATACTCAAATCTCACTCTATTGAATGCCTAACTAAAAAAAGTAATGAAAGCATGTTTTTCTTTTTTAAAATTTTACCAATTAAATGAAAGAATTTCAAAGAGACGAATAATGCTGACTTAAAGAAAACATCATCGTTATCACCTATTTGATAAGTCTTCAATCTCAGCTCTCAATTCTTAAAGTCCGAGCCCCAACTCACAAAATGTTTAATCCCTAGAATTAATATCCTAAATTAACTAAACTCAAAATATTAAATTAATTACCTAAATTCCTGCAAGTCCCTAATTAATAAAAACCCTAATTTTTGTGCACTTTTCCTCTTCTCGTCATTCTTACTCTATTTTATATTTTAAATCCCAACATAAGAGACGTATGAAACCTTTTAAAGCTTAATGTATGCTCCTAATCATCAAACTTTTCCAGCCTCTCAGTATTTGTAAAAGCTGATAGTCCAGAAACAAAAGTAACCTTTCATATGCTATACCATTATTGATCATCATGCAACTCTTCAAAACATGTTTCTATTTTTATGGCATATCAAATTCTCAAATAAATGGCCACAAGACATGAGTTTAATCATCAACCTGTTTAATGATAAATAATATGCATGAATTTATTGGTGTCTCAAATTTGTCTTAATTAGGTGTTTATGGTACATAAACCCTTCTTGGGTTAGGTCTCGTGTAGGTGCTTAGTTGGGTTCCATTATAAAGGAGCTGGCTCTACATGGTTATTAAGGTGAATCAATTTTTATATGTTTTTCCATATGAAGATGTGAACAAATTGGGGGTTGATTTGATGTGTCTTTAAAGACTAAGCTAAAGAAGGGATGGAGATGAGGGGAAAGCAATCCCACTTGAGAAGTTAAGGCTGAAAGCCCATTTGGCTCCTAAAAGTTTAAATTAAAATTTTAAAAATACTATAATATTTTATAATATTCAAATAAATTCTAACATTTATAAAAACATTTAAAAACGTCATAACACTAATAGAAATCCAACTTTTCTATTAGTCTTAAATAAGATCTTAGAGGTGAATTGTGTGCTATTAGATAGTTAAAGAGTTTTTCTATTTTATAAATCATCTTAATAGGATTTTAATATGATGATGATGTTAGTAATGTAATTTAATATCAATCACACCAATATATATGAAATAAAGAAGTGTAAGGAAGAGAAAGAGCGAACTTATTTATAGTGATTCAATAAACAATTCTTACCTATCTTTACTCTCCAAATCTCTTTTGAAAAGTCACTATAATCTTCTTTGACATAAGTGAAGAGCAACTCTTGTACAATCTTCTTTAAAGTATTTTACTTGTAACTCGTCTTTCACATAAGTGAAGAACAACTCTTTAAAGAGTAATTAACCCAAATAAACCAATTATTAAGCTCGTATAAGAGAATGCACAATTGAAAGTATTTTACTTGCTCACAAAAATACTCTAAGGCTTAAAAACTCAATATGGATTGATGAATAAAACGAAAACTTTGAATACCATCTTCAATGTGATCTTCAGACTCCTTAATACTTCTTAATTTCTCTTAACTCCATTAAAAAAATTTGACAACCATAAAACCATATATTTATAATCTTAATAGGCTTAAATTATCATCTCTAAAAAGAACTAGTCATTAAATAGACTTAAAAATCCTATAAAAACAAATAATAGTTATTAGAAATATCAACTAGTCATTACTGATTGACCAATATATTAGTCAACCAACATTTCAGACCGATCGATCAATGTATTGATTAGTGACATATTACAACTACTCAACTACTCAACTGATGAAAACTCATTGTTAAAAATGAAACATTTTGTTGAGATATTAATTGACCAGACCTCTGTATTGGTTGACCAATATACCTTAAAACCTAACATTAGCTGACCACTAAGCTACATTAGTTGATCCTTGCACTTAAAAATATTTTAAAAATTTTTTTCTAAGCTTTTTAAACTTTCAAATCCATTCTTTTGATAGGCACTTAACTCAAACATATTTTTTAAAAAATAAAAGTATTCTAAAGTCAAATTTTTTTTAAAATCAAAACCTCAATTAATATTGACTCTTGAAAAGATTTATATATTATATGAACAATATGCAATGGATATGCATGATGAGCCCTTAAAGCATTACAATGACCAAGAAAGACTTAAAATATAAAGTATATTGATTAACTTACTATAACTAGCTTCCTTGGTCCTGATCTCATCCTTAATTTGTAAAATATTCTTTATCTGATATTCCTTTGGCTCCAATATTTGTTTATACATCTTTCATATCTCTATCTTTTTAAGGCATCAAAATACAAAAATCATTAATAGTAATTATGTTTCATCATATCAAAACATGGATTAAATCCTCCTTTGGTTTAAATAAGATCCTACTATTTTATGTTATCAAAACGTGTTATATTAGAAAAATAAAAATAAAATTGATCATATGCATTTTATTTACTATTAAAGTAATATGAAAATTAACTCCCCCTTAAATCCATGTATCATGTAAATTATTAAACCAATCTTTAGTAAAAATCGAGATAAATTATGAAGAGTGTCTAGATATCATAAATTATATTTAAGAAACTACCTCCCCTATACAAAGACATCTAATATCACTAAATTTATCAATTATTTATGTAAATAATTATTTAAGAAAATTTTCATTTAGGATTCTATAATAGACCCAAATCAAATTGAATTTCCATCGATCATTCCTAATTCTCTTCTAATCATGAAAAATCTATCCTTATTCACTAGTTTAGAGAATATATCGACTAATTGATGTATTGTATCAATAGATTCTAAATCAACGTTACCATTTTGCATGTGATCTCTATTGAAGTGATATTTTATTTCTATGTGCTTGATCCATGCTTAAGCCAAATAACTTATACATAACAATTACTAGTTGCAACATATTTAGCTTTCATAGTTAATAAGGCCACTGAATTTTGTTTCTTACTTAATATGAAACTAATGCATTGCATATAATTAACAACTATCAATTGCACTTGTTTTATCTAAAAGACTACTGGCATAGTATGTATTCCAACTCTAGGAATATATGTTTAGAATATATTGACATGGTACACATAATTATCTAAGTATGCGTTTAACCACTAAAGATGAGATTCTTTAGTATATGATTGAAATCTAACAGACAAACATAAAATAAACATAATATTCAGTTGATCAGAATCAAGGTAAAGTAGAATATCAATCATACATAGAGCTTTACATCAATTGATTTACCCTCTTCATCATTATTTAATTTAGTTGTTATTCTTATAGGTGTTGTCAATAGCTTGTCTTAGTTTATTCCAAAATTTTTAAGTTGTTTCTTAATGTACTTGGCTTAATTGATGAAGATAACATCTTTCATTTGTTTGATTTGAAGTTTAAGGATTAAATGGAGCTCTTCTATAAAAGGATGAAATCGAGCTCTTCTATCATGCTCATCTTAAGTTTCTTACTCGTACATTTAAAGAATTCCTTGCATAAGCTTATAATATCATAAACATAAATTTAAGCTATTAAGATGTCATCATTATCCTTTTTAATGAAGAGTACTATGTCAATCTTTCATTTAGTAAAAGCAATGTTAAAAAAGAAACCACTTAACCTTTTACATCAAGTTGTAAGAGCTTGTCTCAAACCATATAAATCTTTACTGAGTTTATAAACATGATTACGTGCATCATCATTTTCAAAACCAAGGATTGGTGATCATAAACATTTTCTTGAATATAACCATTTAAAATGCACTTTCCACATCCATTTGTCATAATTTGAGACCCATGTATGATGTAAATGCAAATAATAATCAAATTGATTTTAACTTAGCTATTAGTGCAAAAGTTTTTTCATAATTTGTGCTCTCTTCTTGATTATAAACTTTAGCCACCAATCTAACTTTATTTCTCACAATATTTCCTAATTTATCTATTTTATTTTTAAACACGAATTTATACTTATTATTTGGTGATTTTAGGCCCAAGTACTAGAGTCTATACCTTACTTCTCTAAAATTAATTTAATTTCTCATTCATAGCTAGAACTCAACTCTCATTATAAAGGGCTCTTGATAATGGTTAAAATGTATAGATTTATTTGTATGTTATCATTTACTTTTTACATAATTTTTGGTTAATTTAGGCTCTCAATAACACATTAAGTTCATATTGCATTAGAAAGACCAAGTGGGCAAAAAGGAGTAACTTATGGAGAAAAAAAATAGAAGTAAAATAGCTTGTAATAATGACATTGTTCTGGACCTTATACAGACCACTGTTGTGGTGTAGTACAAAAGACAAAAGCAAAATGGTGAGAAATAATATCATCATTATGTTTCTAAACACCATCATTGTGGTCCCAAATTGCGACAAAGGATAAACGACCTTATAAAATAATGCCATTATGCTGGAAATTAAGTGCATTTTGTTCTCTAAAAAGCCAAGAGGGGAAGAGTTTGGCCTAAGTTAGGAAATAAACATACTAAACTTTATTTATTAGGGTTTTCTAAACCTAATAGGACCTAAAGTATAAAAAGTTAGCAAGATATTAATAAGAGGATTATTCATTTAATATGGAGAGAATTTACTCAATTAGGATGTGAAGATAAGGAAGAGTTCCATGAAAGTGTGCTTTAAGTTGCAAAAGAGACTAGATTGATAAACCAAGGAGAGAAAAGTCTTGGACAAAAAGAAGCAATCATCATCATGAGTTTTCTAATTTTCTACTTTTAAGTGCTTTTTAGTTTTATTCATATCAATTTTGATTTACATACTTTTGATATTTAAACAGGAACAATCAAGGAATTATATTATACAAGATTGACAATTTTATGTCTAATTTAATATAGTTATTTTCAAGAAAATTGTCTATATTTGCATTGCATGATTACATTATTTGGTTTAGAGAAATAATTGAATTAATTTGTAAAAATTGTCTTAGAGAAGATCCTTATTAGATAGTAGAACCCAATTAGATTTCTCTTGATCTTCAGTTCCTTAAGTTAGTCTAATTTAATTATTAGTTATTAGTTTAGTTCAATTTAAATTTATTATTCAATTCCATAATCTGTTAATTATTAGGTTAATTAATAATTCAACAGTTTCAACTAGTTCTTGTTAAAAATCTTATGGGAATGATATTTAGTATAATATACTATAATAATAATATGTGCACTTGCCTAAAATTGTAAGGTATATAGATAAGTTGTTTTAAATTTAAAATTCATACAATCAAGTTTTTGATGTTGTTTATGGGGATTTGTTAGTAATACTTGGAGAACTTAAAATTAGTATTTTAACCAATTTTCATTTTAATTTTTAATTTTTATGTTTTTAAAACTTATTTAGCATACATACTTGATTGTTTTTCTCTGTTTGCATGTGATTTCTGCATTGTATGATTAAAAGCGCAACCTCTGACCTTGTGGAAGCTGAACTTGAGATCGAAAGAGTAGTTTTTAGGCAAATAGAGAAAGACTTAAGTAAGAGGACGAAGTAGGGGCACAACTAAAAGATTTTCTAGACATGGCAAAGGATAACAGACCATGCTCTATGTCAAATTATGCCAAGCCATCTATACATGGGAGATAATGAACATCATGAGACCCTCAATTAATATGAATAACTTAAGATCAAGCCTAAAATCATTCATATAGTCCAGTAATTCATGTAATTCAATGCCTATTTGTTGAGAATTCTAATGCTCACATCGCCAATGTTTTAGAAATACGAGATACGGGATACATTTAAAATCAATGGAGTTTCAAATGATGTTATTAGATTTAGATTATTCATATTCTTTATGAGAGATCCAAAAAAATAGAGATTGAAATACCTATCACTCAGTTTAATTGCCACTTCTAATAGCCTAGAGGAGAAGTTTTTATTACATTATTTTCCACATACAAAGACCGCTAAGCTAAGGAATGATATCTTTACATTTTAATACTTGGATAGTGAAACTTTATATAAGATGTAAGATAGGTATAAGGATCATTTAAGAAGATGTCCATGCCATTCATCACCTGCCTTGTTGCAAGTGTAAACATTTTACAATGGGCTCAACAATGCTACAAATGACGAGAACCCTAACATTACCTAGGAACAGATTGAATCGATGGTATTAAATAATTATTATTAAACCAAAAGAAGTTCCAATCATGTGTTTTGATGATGATAAAATATAATTGTTACTAATGTTTGAGATTTAACGCACTAAAAAGATAGGTTAATGAAAATTTTGTAAGGAAATATGTTGGAGCCCAAGTTAGAAGAGCTTTCATGAAGAAAATGAAGAAGAGAATAAACATTGAAGTATTGAAGTGAAGAAGAGAATCAATATTTGGGAAGGGCTAACATTTATATGACATATTTACATACATATTTGCATTTAGGTTTTAAATGAATGTTTTAGTGATTAGTGAATTTTATTATAACATTAACATGTTATAAATTGATTTAGAATGTTTCATTAGAATAAAATTGCATAATCAAGAGGTAATGTGATGAATTATGTTGGTGTATGCCTCTTAATGAGTTAAATTAATTGAAATGTTGCTTTAAGTTGTTTAAGTGTGTTTGAGTCTTGTTATGATGTAAATTTTGGTTTTACACTACTTATGGAAGGGTTAGAAACTTCGAAAAAGTTTTTGTTTTGGTTTAGAATTGATTTTAAGCTAAAGTTTCAAAGTTTTGTTTAATATGTAATAAAGAAAGATATTTTGTGTTTTTGATCATATGTATATTTATTGGCATCTCATTTTATTCATGTAATGATTTGGAACTTTTTTAATTGATTTTTAGTTGAAATAAATTGATTGGATAAGTTTTAAACATGTTCTATAAAGTTAAAGAACTTGTAAATACATTCTGGCCATCTATCGATTGACTGTTTGGTCATAGGTCAACTAATGCTTTCTTTTCAACTTAAATAGGTCATTTTTAAGGAGATAGGTTGACCCATCACAATGCTGGTGGACCGGTGATCAGTCATCCTATCATTAACAAATCAACTGATGAACTATTCATAACAAGTATAATGACTAGTTTTTTGCTTCAGTTTTCAATGATTTTTTTTAACTCTATCAGCTACTAAACCCATCAACAAGTCCATAAACCTCCAAAATGCATAAATAAGAGTCCTAAAGCATTTTTTTCAATCTTTGTGCTCTTAAAACAAGTTTTCAAGTTAAAAATATTAGATTTACATAAGCTATAATTTTTTTAATATTGTTCATTGTTCATCTTGATTCTTTTTTATATTAAGTCATTTTTAGAGTTGCAAGCTTGTTGTTTTTAGTTTTTTAAAACATTCAAGAGTTTTTTTGATAATTTATTTGCATTTTTAGGGCTCCATTTCATTAGCTATAAGCTCATACATTCATCTATACCAAACCTGTCCAAATTTGGGTGTTTTATTGTTCATACTCATTTTTCATTATTTTAATTCCATTTTTGTGCTTTGAAATTGTTATATTTTGTTTTTTTTATGTTTTTTTTATCTTCCAAGAAGTTATTTAAATTATTTTTGTGATTTTATGAGGCTAGAATTGATTGTTTATAGGGTTGGAATGTTAACATGACAAGTTTGACAACTCTTGTATGCTCTTGAATTGTTTTTTATTTAAGCCTTATGTTTATTGCTTTAAATTATTTTTATTATTGAAATATATTTTTATGATATTGATGAAGGTTTTAGGAGGTTTTTTTTATTGATTTTATATCATTTAAAATGTTAGAAATGTTGATTTATTAAGCTAGAATATAAATTCTACATATTTGACAGCTTATATGTTCTTATGTTAAGTCAGATTGTTTGGTGTTTTAATTTTATTTTTTTTGCATCAATCAATTAATGTATATTCTATTGGAGTTCGAGGAGGCTTGTTATAATTTTGGGGGGCGGGGGGTGAATTAGGTATTTAAAAATTTCTTACTAAATTAAATTAAAATAAACTAAACAACCTAGGCTAATTTTAACTATATGAATTACTAAACCAAAAATCAAGCTATAATGGAATTCCAATGCTTATGAAAATTTAATTAATAACAAAAAAAAACACATACAATTGCATACATATAAAAAGGATAGGGATAGAGAGGAACATCAAATTTTATAGAGGTTCGCCTACCCCAAAGATAAATTATGTCCTTTCTCCAACTTCTCATAAGAAATTTCACTAAAAATAATATTATTTAGGGTGAATAGTAAATAATATAACAATCTTATTTAGAAGAGTCAAGAGGAACCTGATATAGTATTGATTTACAAGGGTTAAGAGGAACCCAAAACAATCTTAAATTTCAAAAGTCAAGAAGAATCCAACAATCTTACTTTCTAATAGGTGAAGAGTAATCCTTTACTTACAACTAAAATTCTTAAATTTTAGCTCACAAAAATAGTCCCTAAATCAAACTCCCTTGACCTTAGCACAAGTTTATATAGCTTAACAAAATCTTGATAAACAATAATGCAAGATAAGAGTTTAAATGAAATTAATCCAATGCTTATGTCTTATACCTTCCCTAATGCTCATTCTTTATCCTAGGTGAATAGAAACCTATTAACTCTATTTTAACGGTAAAGAGCAACCTCAAAGATAATCACCAATCAACAAAATTAAATCCTTAAATTAAGTAATCAAAACACACCTTAAATGGTATTTTTTGAAAGTTCATGCAATAAAATAATTCTGCACCCCTAAAGGACAAAACAACAACATGAAAGTCTCTTAACACTTCAATAGACCATAAACAACTTAATTGATGTAACAAAAGTGAAATTAACACATCAAACAATCAGATTAAACATATGAACATGCAATCTATCAAAATTTGCAACATATATGTTCCAGCTCCAATACTAACATTTCTAATCCACTAAAATGTGTAAATTTGACACAACAAGCCTCCTAGAACATTAATCTAATAGTAAACAATATATGCATGTAATAAATCCTAAATTAAAGCCTAAAACAGAATGATTATATTAAGAAAGACCAAAGAACATACAAGAGCTATCAAATGTGCACTGCTAACATTTCAACTCTATATACAACCCATTATAGCCTTATAAAATCACAAAAACAAGTTAAAAAACTTCTTGGAGGATTAAAAAAACGTGAAAAAAAAAATTAAAGCAATTTAAAGCATAAAAAATTGGATTTAAATGGCCAAAGATAAGTAAGAATGTTGAAACATACAAAAGTGGAAAGATTTCGTGTATATGAATAAATGAGCTTAAAAGAAACGAAATACAACCATAAATATGCACATAAATGATTAGAATAACTCTTAAATATCCAAAAAAACTAAAAACAACAATATGGAAGTTTTAGAAACAAGATTGAAACAAAAGAAAACAAGAGAAATAGAGATGAACTAATGAAGAGCAAAATATGGACAGCTTTGAAGTTCTTGAGAACTTGAGCTTGTAAATTTATGTTGGGAGCATAAATATTTGATATAGGTGTTTAGGAATGATATTTATAGTGTTAGGGAGTGAATGGAGTCATTGGTTCAGAGTTATGAACTTTAGAGGGGTTAAAAACCTGAGAGAATCGAAAGCTGCCTATTTTGAAAAACTAATTATTAGACATCAATGTTGGTTTACATGGACATTAACAGTGCTATTAATAACCCACATTAATGTTATTTAATAGGACTATAACGGCATGTTTCATTACTATAGTAGACCCATAATAACTCATGTTGATATCCACCATTGATAGAGTGAAAATGCTTATGATCTTTAACCAAAACAAGTCCAAACACTTCCAAAATGTTTTCTAACATTAAATGCAAGTTAAACAAAGCCTTACCAGATTCCAAAGATGATTTTAGACACCAAGACTTATTAAATAAGTTCAAACATAAAGGCATGCCTTGGTTTATAACAAATGAAGGTCTTTTAGAACTATATTTTCAAAACCATTTCAAAATAATTCATAAGCATACTAAAGCTTATAAGCACTTGAAAACTTTTCAAAGTTATAAAAATCATTTCCATGAGTTTCTAAACTTCCTCAAAATATTTATTTATTTATTTCAAATAAATTCTTGACTCAAATAAGCTTAACATGCTCAAATAACTCTCCAAAAAATTTCAAACATCTCAATGCCATTATTAAATTCAATTAATCACTAAAACATTTATACAAAATTTCAAGTAAATTCGGCATGTAAATGTGAGCCCTTTTTTAAGAAATAATAAAGATCAAGGAAATATACAACTTATGACTCTATCCTAAACCTATAAGCAAACTTGATTTTCTATTCTTGATCTTCATTTTAATAGTTTAATGCTTGCTTTTAATTCGATTTTCTTCATGAAAGCTCTTCTACCTTGAGCTCTAATACATGTCTTTACACTTTATGTATTTTCCTATCTTTCTAATGCATCAAAACTTAAACATTAGTAATAATAATGTTTTTTCATCATTAAAAAACATGATTGTAATCTCTCTTAATTCAACATTTTTATTGCATAAGCTTCATTAATATAACATTAAAGGTATGCTTGGTTACTTTATGCGGGGAAATTTATTTATGTTGATTTTTATTATTGTTCAAGGCTTCTCTTTGCCATTCAAATAGAGTGGATAGGTTGCTCTTGACCTGTGATAAATAAGATTTGATTCATTGTAATTATTGATTTTGATCAAGCATTAGTTGAGTTGTATTTGCTTAAATTAAAGCTTATTGTAGTCTGAATTTAGCTGCTACCTTTATTGGATTAAATTGTAAACTATCAGTTTTATTTAAAGGTCTCCCACTTAAGTAAGATTATATTGGATTTTTCTTTAAGCTATATTGTGTGGGTTCTGCTTAACCTTGTTAAACAAGATTTGTAAAGTTATTCTTCATCTTTACTTAGGGAAAGAAAGATTGTAAAGGTTTCTCTTCACCTCCTTTATATAAAGAAGAAGTTATAAAGGTTACTCTTCATTTTAAGGAAGGTTTTCATAGTTAAAACTTCCAATCAGTAGTTAAGAGAGTGGATTAAACAATTGTTAGGGATTCCTGAACCACTGTAAATATCTTGTGCATCTTTTCTCCCTTATCTCTTTAATTTTATACACTTATGTTTGTTTTATTATTGATTTAATTTGATTAACATTGACATATCATATAGGTTGAATTTTAGTTTAGTGATCCATATAGTTAAAATTAGTTTAGGTTGTTTAGTTTGTTTAATTTAGTAAGAAATTTTTAAGCACCAATTCATCCCCTTTTAGGTGCCATAGAGCTTACAATTATCAATGGTAGTTTAGTAGAAGTAGACTAGCGTAGCTCAGCTTGAACTTATGAAAAAAAAGGTAATTTAAGTGTAGCAAACAAACTAATATTGGTGATCTATTGTAATCGGTGTCAGAGTAAGTAGACTAGATGGGGATATGCCTTAAGAGTTAATAATCCCTACAACAACATTTATAATCATTAATGGAAGCTATATCCTAACTTTTCTTGGACTAATCAAGGTAATACAAGATTTGCTTCACCAAAATATCATCAACATTATGAGAATAAGCTAGGTTTATAAGAGTTGAAGATGAAATTTATCTCTTCATTTGAAGCCCACTTCCAAAGTCTAGAGGCATCTTAAAAAAATTAGGAAGCTACAATTCACAACTTGGAAGATTAAAAAAAACAACTTTCCAAGTTAATCACCGAAGAGACCACAAAGAATCTTAGCAAGCAATACATAGGTGAATATAAGAGAGAAGGTTAAGGTAGTGATGTCGAGGAGTGAAAAGGAGTTGAATACTAAACTTAAGGAGAAGAACCTACTAGTTATTGTTAGAGAATCGATAAATAAAGAAATTAAATGACTTTATAAACCCTATGGTACCTAAAAGGGTAGGTTAAAATGGGTGTTTTAAAATTTTTCTTTCTAAACTAAAACTAAGCCATCTAATTTTTTTTTTTACCTAAATGCAATCCGTAAACCAATTTTAACCTATATGGATATGCTGATGTATATGCCAATTTTATAAGAATATGAATTCTAACCAGTAACACAATACGCAATAAGTAAAGCGCGTAAGAAAGAGAGGATACATTGATATTTTTATAGTGGTTTGGCTAACCAACTTTAGCCTATGTCCACTCCGAACACTAGTGTTGGAATTTTACTATAAGAAATCTTTTTTAAGGTGAAGAGTAACTCTTACAACTTCTTCTTTCCGTCAAGGAGGTGAAGAGTAACCTTACAATCTTCCTTAAAAGTGAAGAGTATCCTAACAACAATATTTTTTCAATGGGTGAAGAGAAACCCAATACAAATCTTTCTTTTATAACGAGTTAAGAGTAACCTTGTACAACACCAAAATCACACTTTAAATTCAACAATCAACCCCTCAAAATCACTCTCTTATGCTTAACTTAAGTATACAAAACCTACATAATTGATTGATGAAAATGAATGCAAAAAGGGGCTAAAATGCAACTAATGTAACATTAATATTAAACACACTCTCTAATGCTCTTAAACAACATACATGGATAAATCAATCCTAATATCATTCAACAATCATAAACAAAATAAATCTTATTTATGGAAAGTGAATACAACCTTTGAACAATCTTTTCCAAGGTAAAGAGTCACCTATAATATAGTTAACAACCAACATAATCAAAATCCCTAAAATAGCACACTAAATGTACCTTTGATGTTATTTCTTTTAAAGCACAATAATAAAATGTTTTTAAATATACCAAGAATGAAAAAAAGAATTATAAACATCCCATAACTTAAACTAACAAAATATAATAAATTTGAAATACAAAATTAGATTTAAAACTTAAAAAAAAAAGATGAAATATGAAGAAAAATAAACACTTGATCGCTTTGATGTAGATGACTTTTTGAGCTCCAAATCCTCTAAAAATGTTCCTTAATCACAAAAATGAATTAAAAGGCTTAGAAATATTATTCTAAAGCTAAAAGAGATATTAGAGGGATTAGCTAGTTACTGGAGATCATTAAACACCGAGACTTGTCTAGGAAAGGAAGTTAGTGTTGCAAAATTAACGTTAACTAGTCCACTAGTTTAGTGCACTGGTTGATTGGTACCTTGCACTAGGTGACTGGTTACCATGAATTATAGGAACTATTTGACCTATTTAAGGTACTAGTTAACCTATTCTTCTGTGTAAACACAAAATGTGTCATAAAACACTTCCAAATCATTTCTTTCAATCTTAGTTCAATTTAAACAAGTTGTAAAAAATCTTTTAACTTAATTTAAGTACCCAAACTTGAAAATTAAAATAAAAAACATAAAGAGTTTTGGTTTATAACAAATTAAGTACATTTTGAAAAATTTTAATTTCCAACCACTTTCAAAACATTCTTAAACATTCCAAACTTGTTTCTTTTGCTTTAAAAGTGTTATACACAAGTTTTAAAAAATGGTTCAAGGCTATTTCAATAATCAAATTGATTCAATTGGTTTAAACTCAAAATTTGACCTATTTAATGAAAATTTATGTAACTTTAAAATTTATGCAATGCATGTATGCAAAATTTTAGTTTTTAAAACACTTTAATTAACTCAAATACATTTACAAAAACTCAAAAAACTTGAAACAACATTTTCAATTGATAAGACACCTCAAGAGAAATACTTTAAAACATATCATAAAATTTTCTCATGATTATACAATTTTGTATTAATGTGATTTTCTAAATTGATTCCTGTTATACTAATATCACAATCAAAACCAATCAAATTCTAAGTCCTAGACCAAAATTGTGAATGCAAGTACCCATGAGAATATAATATGCAAAAGTGAGTGATTTTCATGCTTTGATTAAGATCGAGAAAACATATAATAAAGACACACACTTAAAGGCCTATCCAATCTTGATCATTACTCCAACATTGCAATGTTTCCACTATCATCATTTTCTTCATGAATTAACCTCTAATTTAGGCTTCAACACATGTCCTTCCATATTTTATATCAACTTATCTTTTTAACACATCACGACTAAACTATTAGTAATAAAAATGATTTGTCATCATCGAAATAAATGATTAGAACCTACTTTGTTTCAATATAGTTTAAGTTAAGGTCACCTTATCCTATAACCTTAAAGCAAGAGCGCATGGATGCACACATTGGTAAGATTCTTAAACTCTTTGTACAATTGAATATTAACATACTGTTTGTTGAGGCTTTATGTTAGATGCCTAAGTATGTAAAGTTTTCAAAGGACATCCTAAAAAACAAAAATGAAATTAAAATAATTTTCGAACATCGTTTGAGTGAGAATTGCTATTTATTCTTTAAAAAAACTACCAAATAAGATTAAAGATAGAGGAAGTTTAACTATTTATTCTTCATAATAAAAACTACCAAATAAGATCAAATATCTAAGAAGTTTTACTATCTCTTATTTGATTGGTAGTTTAACAAATGATAGGGATCTAACTAATTTTGGACCTAGTATAAACTTAGTGCCCTATAAAATGTTTAATTAGGTTTGAGGTAACTAAAAACAACATGTAAGAGCATTCAATTAGTTAATAGGTTGATAAAATATCGTAGAGGCATTATAGAAGACATGCTAATTAAGATTGATAAGTTCATTTTGAAAATAGACTTTGTAATTTTAGACATGGATAAAGATATAAATATACCTTTAATCCTAGGACGACCTTTCCTAGCAATAGCTAAAGTTCTAATACATATACATGATGGAAAGCTAATCTTAATGGTAAAGGTGAGGAGGTAATATTTAAAATTTTTGAAACTTTGAAATATTGCCTCGTTAATGATGAGACCTTGTTATTTTATAGATTTTGTGGATGGTTTAGTATCTTTATGTATATAGGATTTTCTAAGTCGCCAATCATTGCTAGTGTTTAAAGTAAAGAGAGGGAATTTAACAAGGGAGCCTCTCACTAGATGCAAAAGTAGAGTGCCTTCAAGTAAGTGAGTGTGTGATGTAAGAACAAAAGTTTGAGGAGATAGATAGAAGAACTAAAAGGAGATTAAAGGCCTTAATTAAAGAGCCACATACATTAGAGTTGAAAAAACATCTAAAACACTTGGATTATGCATTTTTAAGTGAGAATTCTAAGCTTTTAGTGACCACAGTTGCAAATTTAAATAAGAAGCTTAGGGAGAAGCTATTGTGAATTCTAAGAGAGCATAAAAGGGCTATTATGTGGAAGATTTCTGACACTAAAGACATCAATCCCTCCTTTTTAATGCATAAAATTTTAATGAAGAAAGATAGTAAATCAATTATATAGCCATAAAAAAGACTCAACACAAACATGAAAAAAGTTGTAAAGACTAAGGTAATCAAACTCTTGAACATAGGTGTTATTTATCCTATTTATAATAGTTCTTGGATGAATCCTATGCTAACCATTTTGAAGAAGGGAGGCATGAAAATGGTACTTAAAAAAATGAACAAGCTTATCCTAATGAGGACCATCACTAGATGGAGATTATATATAGATTATCTTTTTTTTGTTAATAAATCATCATAATAGATTAAGAATAAGAAAAGGTACTGTACAAGGAGAAGCCCCAGAATAATTTTAAAAAAAACTAGGAGAGGAATACTAATACATCAGCCTTTTTGCCTAGTACCTAAAATATAAAGGGCTCACAACACAACCTCTATAAAATAGTAAAAGGAAAGAAAGCAACGAGCAAGAGAATGACTTACACTGAAAAGCAGAATAAAAGGAACTCTAAAGGTGCAAAAAATTAAAAACATTAAGAAATAAGTCAGCTTACAAAAGCATAATCAAAAGAAAACAAAAACTTTTCTAGATCTAATCAGTTTCCTAGCTGTCTAAGCCAGAATTTGCTTCTTTTTTATATTAACAATAAGACCTTAGAAAGTATATTTAGAATCGGTTTCCTTATGTTTCCTTTCCTTTGCAAGCCTTTTATATTTTTCTTTTTCCTGTTTAAAGAAATTGATGAGATCCGCGGGTTCTTCAAAAAAAAAAAATCACTGGGAATTTCAATTGAAGGAGAATCTTATGTAGACTCTAGATCAAATTTAATAGGGGAAGCTGAATTCCAGCAACCAAGTTCTCTCAATCATTTTAATCGTAGTTAATGTAAAAATCTAGTAAAAAAAACTTTTTATTGAGTTAGAGCTTAAGGAATTTGGTGCTAGAATTCTTTTATCTAGTGCAATCCTTCTCACTATTCTCTTCTTCTGTTCAAATAAGTTACATATTGATCAATATCAGTCCCCTCTACCTATCTTTTTACTCTTGTTGTTAATGACTTACTATTTACATGGTTGAACCTTATTTTGTTGCCTATTGTCAATATTTTCTATATGGATTTTGGTAACCCTATTGCGAAGGTTATGTAATCTAAGTTTTCATGACTAATCTATTGTGGGCCAACTCCCTTCCTCTCATAAACCATTAGTTGCATCCCTTTTCCTTTGCTTTTTTTTTTCAGTTCAACTTCACATGTTATTGCTATAGTACTTGCAAAATAGAGGTTAGAAAGACATAAAAATTGGGCTAACTAACTACCTCTTATCAGTGTTTGTGCTGAAAATTTTTGTAATTTAAGAGAAAATAGTGGAATTACTCCAAGAACCCAAAGAGGTATCTTTGAATGTATGATTGTTTCTTTCATGCCATAAGTTGTAAATATAGGTGGGAAGGATTATCTTGATAAGGTTTACATTTATATTTCTCAGGTTTAAAGATTTTGAGACCAGTATAAAATGGCAGGGAGTGTGGAAAGGGTAACGAGGTTAATCTGACAATGATTAAGGACATAATGCCAATCTACTTTTGAATACATTCAAAAAAATATGTCATTTACACTTTCATAGTCCTTAAGGCATAGGGAATAAAAATTAGGGAATTGGAGGAATAATAAGTTATCTCCAGTTTAAAGTTTGTTTAGAAAGGCTAGTTATATAATGAAGTTATGTCTAGCACTAGCTTTCTTATATCAAGCTAGTTTAATCCAAGAGATAGTAAGGAGGGGTGATCTTAGTCATTTATAAGTGAAAGCAATTGTGTAGGTATTTGAAGGGCTTGGCAACCATTCCAGCTTGTTATTTTTAGAGCTATCTGGTAAATAGGGAATTGACTTAGAGGAGACACTTCACGTTATTTCATTAGAAGTTGAGCTCTAATTCCAAGTATTGTCTCCAATAATCACAAAGACTTTTACTCCCATAGGGAAGTCTGAAATATTTATCAATTAAAGAGTAGTAAGATCCTTGAAGATGCCTTGAGGATGCCATAAATTTTTCCACAGAAAAGTTAAAATCTAGTTTGTAATATTAATTCTAAATTAGTTCTTAATAAGATCCCTAGATTTTAATAATTTCCTCCAACTCTAAAAGCTTCCAAATTTTTTTTCTCTAAGAATAATAGCATGAACCCACTTCAACCACAAAGTTGTTTTTATATTAAACAAAATCCAAACCCTCTTCCTTAAGAGAATTTTATTGCAAGTTTTAATGTGTTTGATGCTTAAACCACATTCTTTTTTACATCCACAAAGGTTACTCCATCTAATCTTAGTTGAATGGCTTGAATTTGTCCCTCCATACCAAACGAAGTTATGCAATTTTGTTTCAATGTCTTTAATGATAGAGGAAGGGAGAATAAAATGGGTTGACCAGTAATCATGGAAAGTTTTGATAAAATAGTATTGAAAAGTTGAAGCCTACTACGAGCATAAGATAAGAACCTAATGATCCATTGCTTCAATTTAGTATCTATTTCATCCAACAATGGAGTATAATATTTTTTTAGAGAGTCTACCAAATAGCAGAGGGAGACCAAGATGCTTAAGAGGAAGTAGACCTAGTTTGATACCCGTAAGATTAACGATATCATGCTTAAGATAAACAAAATATTTTGGTAAAATGAATTGAATTTTGGAGAGTAAACGATGCAATAAGGAACAACCATTTTTCATTGCTCTTCATATATTAAATAATAGAATGACTTTGAGGCCATATGTATTATTGCTTCTTGGATGGGATATCATGTTACTTTTAAATTCCTATATCACTTAAAGATCAAGAGAAAAAAAATATTCACATGTCTGTATGGTACATTTGCCTATAGAAAAATGCCTTTTGAACTATAAAATATACCAGTGACCTTCCAAAGATGTATGATGGACATCTTTGACAACATAATGGAGGAAATAATGGAGGTTTTAAGACTTATGGCACCCAAGAGGAGGGGTGAATTAGATGTTTAAAAATTTCTTGACAAATTAAAACACTTTAAATACTTAGGTCAAATTTAACTACATGAATATTTTAATCCAAATTCAACCTAAATGATATGCAAAACTTTATACCAAAATTAAAAATTTAATAAATAATAAACCAAACATAATAAGTATAAATATAAAGAGAGAAGGGAAAGGAAGAGTACCAAGATTTATAGAGGTTCGCCTAACCCAAAGATAGACTATGTCCTCACTGCAACTATATGTTGGCAATTCATTAACAACTAATCTTACTTTAATTGGGCGAAGAGTAACCCTTATAAAAATCTTGATTATAAGGCCAAGAGGAACCCTTTACAACAATCTTAGTTAAAGGCCAAGAGGAGCTTTTTCAATAATCTTAGTTAAATGCCAAGAGAAACCTATCACAATCTTGATTCTCAGGACATTGAAAAATAAAATTGAAAATAAATATTAATATTAATATTAAGACACTAAAATAATAATAATAATACTTGTATAACTTAATTCCAAGAAAGTTTCTTTGAATTACTATATAAATCACTACGAAATATAGAGGATGAAAGCATTATCCGGAATGATTGTATGTAAAGCATTTGTAGGTGGCTTTTAAAGTCTGTCGTCAAATCCCCTAGCTCAAACCTGGACAAGCGGTGGAAATTGCCCAGCTAGAGTAAGGTAGGGACCTCCACGCTCTTTAGCACGAGATTTTGAGTCTCGCGTGTCTACCCAAGAGGAACCTTTTCAACAATCTTGGTTAAAGGCCAAGAGAAACCTATCAATCTTCCTTTTCCAATACGTGAATAAACTCTAACAATCTCAACCAAATTATACAATTTTTAGAACAAAAACATAGCTCCTAACTTAGGCTACCAAAGCCTCTACTCAAACTTATATAGCTTATTAAACCATGACGAAAATCAACACAAGATAAGGGCTCAAATGCAACAAATGCAATGTTTATGCCTTATGCAATGTCTAATGCACATACAAGGCCTAAAGCAATCTAATTCACAATCAAATATTAATGAAACTCAAATCTTGTTTTCTACAAGCCAAGAGAAACCTATCAAATCTATTTTAAAGGCAAAGAGTAGCCTATACCACAATCAACAACCAACACAAGTCAATTCCCCCAATTTAAGTTACCAAGTACACCTTCTATGGTGTTTCACTAAAGCGCATGAAATAAAACCTATTCTGAAAATTTTAGAGGCAACCTCCAATCATAAAAAGCCTCCTAATACATCAATAGATCATAAAAAATCAACTTGATTAACCAAAAATGTTATTATTGCATACAAAATTCAAATTGAACACTTAAACACAAAATCTGTCAAAATAAATAACCTATATGCTCCAGCCTATATATATATGAATTTAATTAATAAAATGATGTAGAATAAATAAAAAAAACCTATTGGAATCTTAATCAATCAGTAAAAACATACCGCAACAATAAAAATAATTTTAGCACATCAAATAGGTGGATTAAATCAAAATCAAATCAGGAACTGTCAAACCTGGACAACTTTAGATAACCTGTAAAGATTAAGCTTAAACCAATAATATAATAGCTTAAAAATAAAAATAAAAACACTAGAAACCTCCTAAGACTTTAAAAAAATTTTAAACATCAAATTAGCAGCACCAAAAATGATTTTAAAAGCCAAATCTAATTGAACAAGCAGTTGCATAGAAAACTTGACAAATTTGATAAATCTGTGTTCTTTGAGCTCAAACAAATGTTATGAGTGCTTAAAAATAAAAGTAAAAGTTTTGTTGTTTGTACTCTTGAGACCATAACCAAAACATGTATGATAATTTTGAATCAATAAAAATGGTTTTGTAAGCTCAAAATTGAAGAACATAGAAGTTCACAAAAGTTCAAACAAAACAGAGACAGTTTTGATGTTGAGACTTTGAGAGCTTGAATCTTACAAAATAATGAACCAAAAAATCAAATAAAAGCTTGTTGAGGTTCATTTATATCCAAACTAACTAAAAAACAAATTTTGTTTCACAAAAATGGTTTCAAAACAAGAAAACCGAAGTTGAAAGAAAACAGTGTAAAAAGTGAATGAAACTTTGAAAGATTGAGTGATTGATTTTGAAATTTGTTTTTCAGAGGTACTCAGAGCTTCAAGAAGATGTAAATTCATTTTAAGAGGGTATATATATCATGTCTAAAGGCTTAATGAGGGTTTAGAAGTGTCAAATATCCGTTAGAGTGAAGATAAGAAATAAAAACCTGAAAGAGCAAAGGAGTCATCGGAGATGGGGAGTAAAACGAAACCACCTGGGGAGTTTAATGGCGCTGTTGAAGGTGAAGTCGCCTGCCATTTAACTCGTTTGGAAACAAGGGTAAAATGACATCCTCTTGACCGTTGTTTTGCTCCTTGTTACTTGCCATTTTAGGTCCATAAAATATGAAAAATGCTCTAAACCAACTCTAAAAGTTTCCAAACAAATTCCTGACAATAATCAAGACTTTAAACAAGCTTTAAAATATATATCAATACTTTTTAAATTAACAAAAACATCCAATTGATTCAAAACACAAAAACTAGCCTTGATTATGAAACCTTTCATATTTAAATAACTTTAAAACCTTTTCAAACAATTCTTAAACCATTTATAAACCAAAATTCATAATACAAAGATATTCAAACAAATTCAGACATACATAAATAAGTTCAATCAACAATTTAATTCTTTCAAAATCAGCATAAAGCATACACTAATACAATTCATGACATTATTTGTGGATTATGAAATATTTAGCCTATTATGCCATTTTGATTTAATTCCTAACATGAAAAAAGTTATAATCAAATTAAATCAATTACTAAGATCACAATTCAACTCTTATATGCCTATATGCAAATGTATCATGCAAATGTGAGAGTCCTTTTCAAGCATTGATTAAGAATCAAGTTTAGATGGGTTAAGGAAAAGGTCTTAAGATGTAAGTGTCATAAACTTGATCTTCATTCTCTAGATCTTCACTCTTAACCATCACTTGATCTTTAATCATTTGATCCTTGATATCTAAGCTCTTGATCATCCAATGCTTGAGCTCCTCTACCTTTGGCTCCACAAACATGTTTTTGCACTTCAACCATTTACCTATCCTAATTAAACATAAAAACTCAAACATTAATAAGAATAATGTTTTGTTATCATCAAAACAAATGATTAGAACCACCTTCGTTCAACAGAGGTATTTATGGATAACATTTTTATAATTGATGATTCTTTTCATGCATGCCTTTATAACTTAGAAAAAGTAATGAAACATTATGAAGAAACCAATTTGATTTTAAATTGGAAAAAAGAACAACTTTATGGCACAAGAGGGTAAAGCATTAGGATGTAATAATTCTTATAAGGGGATAGAGATGGACAGAGTTAAGATAAAAGCAAGTAAGAAATTACAACCCTTTCTTCTATCATATCAATTACGAGCTTTCTTATACATATTGAATTTTATAGGAGATTCATTAAGGAATTCACCAAAATTGCTCGACCTTTAACTAAATTGCTCAAAAAAGAAATTTCTTTTTATTTCTTTGATGAATTTTTAAACATTTTAAAAGAAAAATTAACTAATACCTGATCATGGTAGCCTCATATTAGAATCTTTCTTTTAGACTAATGTGTAATATGAGTGACTTTGCAATGGGGTTAGTATTTTGATAAAGAAAATATAGGCACTTCTAATATATTTACTATGTTAGAAAAATTCACAGGAAATCTACATAATAATAGAAAATGAATTCTAGTAATAGTATATGTTTTTGATAAGTTTCGATCTTATTTAATTTTTTCCAAAGTCAATGTTTATGCTGATCACTCGGCTTTAAGATATTTAATGTGTAAGATTGGCTCCAAATCAAGACTAGTTAGATGGATTTTGTGGTTTCAAGAATTTGACATTGAGATTAAAGATAAGAAGGGAGCTAAGAACCTGACTGTAGATCTTCTATCTCATATTTAAAATTCTTGTTTAGGGGATACATTATAAGAAGAGATTAATGACTCCTTTCTTGATAAGTGTTTATATGCATCAAATTCGTAGGTAAGTAAAGTGCATTAGTTTTCCAATATTATGAATTATTTTATTACTGGATTCATACTTAAAGTTCTATTGAATCAATAAAAGAAGAAATTTGTTCCTGATATCTAATATTACTTTGGGAAGACTCCTTTTGATTGAAAATTTATGCATACTAGGTGATAAAAAGATGCATTTCATATTGGGAAGCTATAACTATTTTGAGCACGTTCATTCTAGTTTTGTAGGGGGTTATTTAAGTGCCAATAAACTGCTCATAAAGTCTGTGAATCTTGTTTTTACTAGCCCATTATCTTCTAAGATGCTGACAGATATGTTATGTCTTATGACATGTGCCAACGAATAGGTAATATCACTTTTCAAGATGAAATGCCTCAAAATATTTTTATTATATATGAAGTATTTGATATTTGGGGTACAAATTTTATAGGATCTTTTTTTAAATTTTCATGGTAACATGTACATCCTAACAAATATTGACTATGTTTTCAAATGGGCTAAAGCACAAGATTTACCCACTAATGATGTTAGGGTAATAGTTAAATTCTTTAAGAAGTTCTTTTAATGATTAAGT
Organism: Pinacopodium congolense; assembly: GCA_028565735.1. Taxonomy (NCBI): domain Eukaryota; kingdom Viridiplantae; phylum Streptophyta; class Magnoliopsida; order Malpighiales; family Erythroxylaceae; genus Pinacopodium; species Pinacopodium congolense. The sequence goes on along the minus strand of JAOXYD010067413.1, from coordinate 2,329 downwards.
ACACTTTTCTAATATTCAGCTGGAAAAAGGCTTTTAGAAATTATGGTAGTAAACATTGCATTGTTACCTCTTACCACTCTTAGACAAATGGCTAAGTGGAAGTAACTAATAGGGAATTAAAATGAATATTAAAGAAGAAGGTATAGTATTCCAGGAGTAATTGGGTTGATAGGTTAGATTATGCTTTGTAGGCTTAAAGGATAGCTTATAAAACCCCAATAGGCACGTCTACTTTGCGATTGATATATGAAAAATCATGTCATATACTTATTGAACTTCAACATAAGGCCTGTTAGCCAATTAAATATCTTAATATGGATTTTACCTTTGTTGATGGAAAGCGCAAACTCTAAATGAATGAACTTAATAAATGGAGAATGATGGTATACAATAGTACTATGCTTTAGAAGAAACGAATGAAGAAATGACATGATAGACAAAGAGTTTTAAGAATGCAATCAAGTTTTATTTTACCATTCTTGCCTATGTGTACTTCTTGGTAAGCTTAAGTCTATGATCTAAACCGTTTATAGTGAAACAAGTCTTCCTATATAGAGTAATTGAGACAACATGTCCATAGATGGGGACATTCAAGGTCAATGTTCATAAAGTTATATTTAGAAGGCATAATTTCAAAATGGGATAAGGAGATGCTCACCCTTAAGCCTTAACCTTATAAACTGAACAAAATAGTAGAGAAAATCCAGCTAAGCGATATTAAAGAAGCATTTTTTAGGAGGTAACCTAACGTAACTTTCTTTTCGTGTCATTTTAGTCAATTTAATTTCATAGGTTTCCTTTATTTTTTTTGTTTCCAATTATTTCTTCTCTTTATGTGTATTTCAATAAGTCGATGTTAGGAAAGGAAGGAGAAAATAGATAATACTGGTTCATAGTGCATGTTGGCAATGTGGAGCAAGTTAAGTCAAAAGGTAAATGACAAATAAAATAGCATTATTATACACTTTGAAGGGTATTGTTATGGTCATGGGTAAGGATAGTAGAAAAAAGGCTTATATGAATGGTGCCATTTATCTTAGGCATAGCACAGTTGAAATTCTTCTCTAAGACAAAAGCTAAATAGTGGGACACAATAGCACTACTATGGTTTACCTAAGTGTTGTTATATCCTAATACCTCGACTTCCTACCCTTTTAACACAATGACACTATTGTGAGTAAAATAACCTTGAACCCTTCTTCTTTTTCTTCTTTCCCCCCAACCAACTGTCTCTGCCATCTCCTTACTTCCCCTTACATCTTTTCTCCCTTCCATCTACTTGTCCCTTCTTGCTTGCCAATGCCTCGACCTTTTTTCTCCTTTTTACCTTCTCTCCTTTCCTCCTCTTCTATCTTCCCCATCTTTACTACTTGGCCTCCCATAACCACCACCCTTATTCCCTCTTGTTTTTGACCTATTTTCATCCATTTTTTACGAATCCAATACACCATCGTATCCCAAGCCTTTTGGAGCCTCAAATTCACTTTCTCCTTTCCATTTCTAGTGACTATCACCTTACTACTAGTGACAAATTTTTGCATGAATAGGAATATTCTATAAAGCTTAAAAAAAATTTCTAGGTAGTTTTTAGGCAATTTTTAGACATTTCTAAGTTACTATGATGGTTGGTGCTTCATCATCTTGTCAAAGGCTATCTTTTGACACTATTTGAATTAGTTCAGTTGAGAGCGTGATTGGTTCAAAGTTTATTGAGCAAACTTGATTATCATAGAGCGAGTAGTAGCACTAGAAGTAGAGAAAGAATTCATCATCAAGGGTGCCTTCTGAACCCTTTGGTAGGGCCTAATCTTCACCTCAATGGACCCTATTATTTAACTTTTGTATAGGAATTCTTCACCAACATAAAAGAGAATGACGAAGAAGACATTATCAAGATCTAGATATTTGTATGAGGTACACTCACTCATATCACTCTTTGATATTTATCCACTTTACTAGATGTAACTAATAAGGATATGGTACTCAAGCACTGGTGAGATACTACCTACTAACTTGATTAAGTCATATCAAATCTCGACATCGTCTATTTCATAACATTGTTGCAACCTACATCTTTTGATAGTTTATAGTGGACATGAATGTTGCGTTGGTTAGGTGACTTAAAAATGATGGGTGATCTTGAAATGATTTATTTTGAAACTAACGGATTTTTAAGGCAAGTGCATCTATCGCAAAAGTAATAAAGTGGAGTATTATTTCAGACTTCGAGTGTCGAACCCATGAGGAAAAAATTACTTAATTACCAGGTTGATTGGATTACAATTATTTAGGTAAAATTTAGAGAAATTGATTAAAAATTGGAAAAGGC
>JAOXYD010067402.1:0-12757 GCA_028565735.1 Pinacopodium congolense | reverse complement strand
ATTAAGGCTATGCTCAATAATCTGTATGTATATTAGACCTCACACTTAGTTCTATCTAGGAGGATGATGAAGGAAATTCAAAGATTATTAAGGAATTTCGTATGGTAAGATAAACCTTCGAAAAATGGGGGCATTCAAAAGTGAAATGGAAAGAATTAACATTTCGTGGATGCCACTAAATCTATCCTACCAAAAAGGAAGTGACAGTTTCTTACAGAAAAGGAAGCGTTATGGGTTAAATAGTTGCATTCTTTCTGCTTGAAGGGCTAAAGCTTTCGCAGATGTAAACAGTAGCTGAATTGCTCGTGGACTATTTAGCAACTTTTCAAGATTAGGAGCTTACTTCAGAATGTATTTAAATATAAGATAAAGGACAACAGAGGTACTTATTTGTAGTATGACAATTAGATTGATTTGGGTCCCTTATATCTAATGCTTGACTTAGTTAATCAGACTTTGTTGCTATTTCTCAAAGCTAAGTTAAACTTGTTGATTACTAATAATTCCTAGATGTGTAACATTAGAGGGTCTATGTTGTTTTAAGAAAATTTGCAGAGGTAACCTCCTAATTCATAGGTTGAGGATCAAGTGAGATGGCAACTTCATAGTTTAGGTAGTTTTACAAACAACTCTTTCAGGAAGCACCTACTCGATATGCATCCTTAAGTCCCTTAGTTTAAGGTGGAATGGACCAGTTGTAACCCTTTTAAAGTTTCTTTCATTATGTGGTTAGATTCTAAAGACATGCTAGCAACACTTAAGAGACTTAGATGGATTCTCGTTCAAGATATATCTTATAAATTTTTATGGAGATCATTGAATCTAATGTCCATCTTTTCTTTAAATGTCATTTTACTTCCATTTTCTGGACAAAAGTTCATAAATTATTTTGAATAGGGTGTCTTGAATAGGATTGGACATACATTCTAATTTGGTTGAGTAATTTGCAACAGTTATCTTATTCTGGCTTAAAAGCTTGTAGAGTTGCTTTCTGTTATTGTAACTATTGCATTTAGAGAGAAGAAATTCTAAGATTTTTAGAAATGTTTATAGCGACACTAATATTTTTGCACAAGAGGCTTTACTTTCGATTCAGGTGGTTATCTTTAACAGAATTGATATTGAATCCATGCCAATTAATATCAAAAATGCACTGAGACTTTCAAGTTCCTTGATTAGCCTAAGAAGGGTAAGATGAGAACATCCCAACTAAATGATCCTTCTGTTATCAAGTGAGAATCGATTGTTATTTATATATGTCAGATTCAATTGAGTGTAAGATAAACTTTAGAGTCCACACTTACTATCAGCATAGACTTTGTAGCTCTTATCTTGGAACTAACATGTAACTTTAGGCTACAAGATAAAATAGGTGATCTAGAATGAAGAATATGGTAATCAAATTGGTAAAGGTAACGCATATGGTGGATCATCAAATGCTCTTTTTAGATAATCTCTCCAATCATCGATCCATCAAAGTTCATCCAAATTCCATCTTATAAGGATGCTTAACACTAGTAGCTTGCCTTCACGTACTTATTATACATTGATCGAATGGTGTTTATAATAAGTTAATCGAATGGCCCTGCCAAAAAAATCATGTTACTTAGTTACTTAGTTAGTAACGAAATCTAGAGGAAAATCGTGTTAATCCAATGCTCTTAAATGTTCTTGGCTTTTTACTTAGTTAAGTTGGATATAATTAACTTTTATTCTTTTGTAAGAAGTGAATTTGGTCTAGTTTCCAGAGGCTATCACGCACATGATCTGGATATATCTCTCTTATATCATTTTTTTAAGCCTTTGATAATGAAAATTTGGTATTTGAAGCTTGATTTGATAAAGTTAGTTAAGACAAATATTAACTTAATATAGTATATAATGATTGAATCTTCTTAAATAAAAAGAAAAAGGGATAACTATATTTTTGGTCCTCCGCCTTTATTCATTTTTCCATTAGGTGCTAAACCTTTATAATTTTTCATTCAAGTCCTAAAGGTTTGCGAATTATACTAGTCAAGTACCTCCATTTTTATTCGTTAATGGTGATCTAACGTAACCCAATAAAAATGACACGTAAGAGCCACATCAAAACAATGTCATTCCTGTGTTAATAACCCAAAATCCAAAATGTCTGCGTTTTCAAAGAAATGGTGTCATTTTAACAATTAGGGAAAATGAAAACCTAAACCTAACCCTCATCTTGTTTACACTCCTCTTTCCATTTCCATCGTCTACTTCTCTTTCCATTTATGTTGTTTGCTTCTTCTATTTTCGCTTGTGCTTGCTAGTAGCTTCTCAATGCATTTTATCTCTGTCAATTTTGCTAATGGCTTCTTGGTTTAACCCATCTCAGAGGACTTTGATGGTGGCTTCTCAATGCAACCCATCTCAGATGACTTTGCTAGTCACTTCTTAGTGCACGTCAGATCGTTGCCCCTTCTCATTTCATTTCATTATTGTTATACATAAGGTTTGGATCTTAATCTCTAAACTTTGTTATTAAATCTTTGAAGGTAGCGTTAAGGACTTGGCTGACTTATGGATTTTACTTGACAAGTGTGTGTTTTAAGGCTTTATTTATTCCCTTTTCAAGACTTCTCACAATTTTGTTCGATGATCAACCCGAAGGAGATAGCAACGTGTTCTAGAAAGGAGCTTTTGAAGCTGCTTACCATTTAGAACAACTACAGTTAATTAGCCATTCTATGTTTCAATCTTTGCTACTGTAATATTAAAAGTAATACTAGGAAATGGGTTTATCTCTGTATTAAGCATCTACTATATTCATTCAGATTCTTTGTAAAATGATCTTATTTTTCTTTTTCTCCTCAAAATTTGAATTGGTTTCTACTTAAGATTATAGATTTGTCTATATTAAAATATTAGAAAAACTCAAAGTTTTAATTAGAATTAGTTGACAATACTTGACCTTTGTCTAAAATTTTAAAGAATTTCATTGTTTCTTTATTGTTCTTTTATTCTTTTTACAAATTACTAATGTAGTTATATTATAATTCACTTAAAGATTATTTTCTTTTTATGATATTGTTAGATGAATTGGTATGTGGTTCTTAATATATATCACAGTGGATCATTCATAGGGGATCCACATACTAAATATATAAGTGGCACGGTAGACCAACTTGTAGTTATTGATGAGAAAAGGTTTTGCTACTGGGATGTAAGGAATAGTATTAAGGAATTTAGACAATGTGATGACGTTGAACAGATATTTTTTCAAAATTCCTGAAACAAACTTAGATTCTAAATTAAGGATTTAAAAAAATGATAGCACAACTAGTGAGATGTTGAGTTGGTTGGCTAGTTGCAAGGTTGAAATGAAAGGTCTAAAAGAGATGGAGGTTTATGTATCACTTGTTGATAGGGTAAAAGTATCATCATTAAAGATGCTAGAGTAGATATGAGGAATAAGGCATTTTCAGTAGAGCCAAGAGCTACTGAAAATGAGAAACAACCAATTCATAGCGTTCCATCTAATGAAGTTGAGGTTAAAGAAGGTGATACTGATGATGGTGGTGGTGGTGGTGGTGGTAGTGGTGGTGGTGATGGTGACGTTAGGAAGGAGTATACATTTTCAGAGGTAGCTGTGGAACTCTTGTCAGAGGATGAGGAATTAAGAGATGCAAGGGTAAAGATTCGGGAGTTTTGTGTCAACAACATAAGAAAGAATCAATCATAAGTAGGTGAGGCTTTAGAAGTAAGAAATGAAGAGTTCAATTGTCTAAAAATAGGTTGTAGACTTGAAAAAGGTGATGATAATGAGATCTTTGAGTCAGATGAGGAAGGTTCTCATTTGTCTGCATATAATTATGAATGTAGTGATGGACTTGATTTAATGAGAAAGAAAAATGGGAATCATTATTATGATCCAAAATGTTCATGTCCAGAGTTTGCCTTATATATGAGATTTTTAGGAGCAAATCAATTTAAAGAGGCATTAATCAAGTACTTGATAAAACAAAACCATGAGCTGGAGTTTGTAAAAAATTATAAGACTATTATAAGGGCTAAGTGTGCATATGTTGGTTTTCCTTAGAGGATATTTGGCTCTTTGAACAAAAACACACAGATTTTTCAAGTGATTCGTTACACTGATGGGTATATTTACTCTAAATTGTTTAAGAATAAGAGAGCTTCAAGTTTTTACTTGGCCAATAGTTTATTCAAAGATTTTAAGCAAGTGGCTTCTATATCATTGATAGATATGAAGACTATGGTAAAAAAAAACTAGTTAATTATTAATGTTTAGTTTTCAAAACTTCATATAGCCAAGGGAAAGTTGAATGAGAAATGGAAGGGTGACGCTAAAGAAGATATGCATCCTTGTAGGAGTATAAGGAAGAAATCATAACTTCTAATTTGGGGGCAACATTTGTCATTGAGTCTGAGATCCAAGTTTTTACTAGAATGTAGCCTATATTTGATAATTTCATGTTATAAGAAAGGTATGCTTGATGGATGTAGAATATTAATTATTTTGGATGGTGCATTCTTGAAAGGGTAGTGAAAGGTAAATTACTAATAATAGTTGGTAGGGATGGGCAAATGTTTCCAGTTGCATGGGTAGTAGTACATACCGAAATTGCTGATACTTGGTTATGGTTTCCAAAGCTAATGAGGGATGCTTTAGGACCTAAAAGAGGTGAGGGATAGATGTTGATAATAGATCGATAAAAGGTATACAAAAAATTTTTATTATGATTGTTTCACATATATTTGTAAATGTGTTCATTATTTTATTTCATCTATGTCATGGTCTAATTAAAGCCATCAATGATATTCTTCCCAAGACAGAACATAAGTATTATGTGAGACGTATCTTTGCAAAGTGGAGACGACATCAAAGAAAGTTATAATTGTTGAGACTATTTTGGAAAACTATGAAATCCATAAATTAGCCAGATTTTAATGATCTTTAAAGTAATTGATGGAGTTAAAACTTGTTGCATATGGAGAGTTTGTTAATAACCCAGTGGAAAAATGGTGTGGGCCATTCATTATGAATTCTGAGGTAAAATGTGACTTTGTTGACTATAACTTATGTGAAGCTTTCAATGAAAAAATCATACAAGCTAAATGCAAGTCCATTATTTTAATGCTGGAGGATATTAAAGTATATATGATAATAAGGCTTCAAAAGAATAGGAACAGTTGCACAAATGGATTTATAAGATTGGGTACAATATTAGGAACAAGTTAATAAGGAATCAAGAAGATAGTTTTTTTTGTGAAGTGGCCTGGAATGGATTAGGTGGTTTTGAAGTTTGTCAACATGGAGATATATACAAGGTTATTTTGGATAACTAAAGATGTTTCTTGTATAGCTTAGGACTTGTCAAGTATTCCATATTCTCATTGTTGTCTATTTAGTTCATTTATGACATGATTTATAGTCATATAAAGCTTGTGATTTTTTTAGATATTCCGTGCTGTCATGCCATAGCAACTATTACATTTTGGGGTCAAAACTTGAAGATTATTTAGTGTTTTGGTGAAAAACAACCAAAGTACTAAATAGCTTATGCAGAAATGATGTAGCCTGTACAAGAAAGAAAATTTTGGACCAAGAGTGACAAGGAAGTACTATTGCCAGCTCCTATAAAGAAGATGCCTGGTAGCCAAAGATGAAAAGTTTGAGAAGAAGGAGAAGTTTTGCCTTCATATGACAGTACATCAAAGAAAGGCATGGTAATGACATATCAATTGTTAAAGAAAAAAGGACATAACAGACTTGGATGTCCATCTAAAGAAAAGTTTCAGGAATCAGCTCTAGGTAGAACTTCAATACAAAGGATAAAGAAAAATATTAAGGCCATTGCAAGACATGGAGCCTATATTGATGAAGAGACCACAACATCTATTTTAAATGTAAATTCTTGATTATATGCACTTTATTGTTTTTAGTTAACTAATGTATTGTAAATGTTTATGTTTGTAAGATAGACTTGCCAATGTTGTTACTGTAAAAGTGAGAATAAGAAGTGCAAAAACTCTAAGGACAAGAAGTTCGAAAAAGGAAGTTGAATGTGTCTCATCCTCTCCTGTTTCTCCTGAGAGAGTGATGGCAAGAGCATTATCTCACAGCAAGGGTTGTCTTTAGATATTAGTGTTGATACTGAATCAACTTCAAAAGAAAAAGAAAAAGAAAGGTCATCAGTCCTTTGGAGTTACAAGAGAATAAAGTGACTAACTTGAAACATATTAAAGTGAAATCAACTAAAGACGCTCATTCTATGATAAGCACTCAACATTCCAAAATTAGTGGGGTTCGTGAAATTATTAGGCCTTCATTCTTACTTCCCTAACCTGAGTTTGTTTTTCTTGATTAGGAGTAAGTTAGATTTTACAATTCCTTAAACTGAGTTTGTTTTTGGGAATATTACCATAAATATTGCTCAACATACTACGAATCATGATTGTAATGACCATAATTAACTTGCAACATTCTAAAACGTTTTGCACGGAATGGATGACAGGTTGTTTCACTAATGACTGATTTTGTGTTTCAATTTTTACATGATTTTATTGTGTATATGCCCCCCACAAAGGAAATTGAACAAGAGCTAAAGTTTTGATTTGTTTTTCTTATATATGCATCAGATTTTCTTGGTTTTTCTTGTTTCATTAACTTGTGATTCAAAGACAAAGGTTTAACCTTGTGATGTAGTAGTATATAACTACTTTGAACTGCGCACTGCAACTTCTTTTATATTACAACTTGTTATTGCAATTTGTGATGCCTGTTAAATGAATCTAGAATTGTGTTGCGAAATATTTTTTTTGAAGATTTTATATATGATGATTGAGTATTATTCTATGGCGTGAAGGTTGTTAATTTTGAATGATGTTGATAGAGATTTTGGTTTCAAAGTTGTTGCATAGTAAAGAGTGATGTTCTATATATCGTGTCAACATGCAGATTTTTTGCAAGATTTGATTGTTAACATGGCCTCTAACTAATGACAAACTAATTATTAGCTTTTACCATTTATTAATAGTATTTTTATTTTCTATTGAAAAAAATCCTAAAAACAATGAAATGTTTTTTTATTAGAATAAAATTTTCATTAATGAAAATGAAAGCTATACAAAAAGCTGTAAGATTCCAAGCTGGTATGAAACCCATCAATTATAAATAACCAAGGTAACATACAAGAACTCAGCAGTAATCTAAACAAGTCAAATACAATAATAGAAACAATAGCTAACAAAAAGCGGTGTAGAATCTGTAGAATAATAAGATTAATTCCCCACATCTTCAATGATCCATATATTAGCTTCTGGTCTGTATTTCCACTTTAAGAGTTCTGTGCAATGTAATAGACGCTACCGACGATATCTTTAAACACTTCTCCTATATAAAAAAAACTTTTGCTATGAAAATTCAATATCTTAATTAATTATTTATCGTGCACCGATGGAACATATATGACCTTTTTCTTTTGTTTTATGAATCATATAACATAATTATTAAGGTTTGAGACATGGTTTATATAGAGATTAGCATATGCATAACATTAGAAATTGGAGGAAAGTTGATGAATAGAAATACAACCTGACTTGTAGAACATAGACAACTTAAAATCTGAGGCCTAAAGTGGGGAGTTCTCTTTTTTATTGAGCAAAAGAAAATTTTTAGTCCTTGTTTAGTTGGGTTTCTGTTTTTAGTTTTTTGTTTCTTATTTTTTTAAGCACAGAAACCGAAAAAAATAATACAGAAACCCATAAAAACAACGCACTAATACAGTACAGAAATCGAAAAAAATACACAAAAATTAATATATAATCACAACAACCACGACAAAAAATTACAAACAACAATCCAATTAAACATGCCCTCAGGCTTGAGATTTCTATGGTTGAATCCTATTGAATGGCATAGATGCACTATTTAAACAATGGTTTTAAACAAATAAGTTACGACTCTTTTAGTATAATGGCTATAATACGATCACAGAGCTCTCCACCAAAAAGCCACCAGCAGCAATGGAAATGTCAATAAAAACGGAAAGAAATCGATAACAACAACAGAAGAAGCAGTCGACAGAAATTTAAAGAGAAGCAAATGCTGGAAATGGAAAGACGAAGCAGTCAGCGCAAACAAGACAAAGGATAAGTTTAGGTTTTTGTTTTACCCAATTGTTAAAAAAATGTCGTTTCTTTGAAACGTAGGTTTTTTGGATGTTAGGTTACTAATAAAGGAACGGCGTTATTTTAATGTGGCTTTTATATGTCATTTTTATTAGGCCTTTTAGGTTACTAACAAAGGAACGATGTCATTTTAATGTGGTTTTTATGTCATTTTTATTAGGTCACATTAAATCACTGATAAAGGATATAAATGGAAGTTCTTAACTAAAATAATCTACAAACCTTTAGAATTTGATTGAAAAATTATAAAAGTTTAGGATTTAATTAAAAAAATGATTAATGGTGAAGGACCAAAAATATAATTGTTCTAAAAGAAAAATAAATGGTACTAAAATTGAGTCGTACCACTACCATCTCCTATTTAGTTATAGGCCGGAATAAAGATTGTCCGTTAATGCGAATAATCACTCAAGTTGGGTAAGACTACTGACTAATTAGTGGAGAATCGATGCTCTGGAACGTGTTGACGACCTTTAAGTTACATGTCTCATTTCAAAGTTTATTTGCCAACAGCAATACAACCCCAAAGATGAGGATCACGTAGACACCAGCTTTATGAGTTCTATTACAAACTGCATTAACTATGATGGTAAGCAATTATGTGCTTTTGCTTTAAGATTTGCCACTTTTCCTTGGCGCAAAATTCCTTTTTCGTAGTGATTATAAAGATTTTTGAATTAGAATTGAGAACTACTCATTTTAAAAAATTTTATATATTTTTTAGAGATTGTAGATTTGAATTATGAATTTACAATTCACCTTAAAGATAAGGCTTAATTGAGAATTAAAATACATTATCTGCAAATATTAGTTGAATTAATTCTTTTAATTTTGAATTGATAATTAATTAATTAATTTAAATTATGTAATTTAATGTATATTTAATCATTTTTAATACATAACAGAAAAGGTAATTGTCGCATTCTATTGCTATTGAAAAACACAGATGACTGCTGAGAACGGATGCTATCTTAACCTCTCAAATTCTGAAACTTTATCTCATTTCACCGTACCCCAATCCCCTGACATCGCAGTATGTTGACATCTCTCAATCGGAGAAAGTTAACCGCACGTCATTATATCATACGAGAAAATCCAATTTAAATAGGGGGACGCATTTTCAGAAGGAGGTGACAACTGCCTGTGAAACCACCACTAGATAAGAGCCTCAAATTGGCAAAAGGGTACCGGTCAAAACCCATTTTCTCTTGTCTTCTCCACTTTGTCCCGCTTCTCTCATATGATTCCCAGTTTCCAATCAATTTGAACGGTCCTCATTCAGCACAAATTTTGTCTATCTTCTTCATCTCCTTCAACTACCATTTGCCACTCACATCTTACTCGATTTCACTTGCTCACTGACAACTTAGTAATGGGAACATGGAATTGTTCAATATCTTCGCTTTTCCTGCTAATTTCAGCTACCTGGCTGTTACTAAATGTAGAATCGAAAACCTTCTGGGGAGATATAGAGATTCTTAAAGATCTCATAAACGGGCTAGACCAAAACTCCGTGACACAAGGCTCGTGCTTGAGCTCATGGGACTTCTCTGTTGATCCATGCGACAATTTATTCAGCGATCGCTTCACTTGTGGTTTCAGGTGTGATTTTGAGGTCTCAGGTAACAGCCGAGTCACAGAGCTAAGCCTCGACCAAGCGGGTTATTCTGGCAAACTCACTTCCACTTCTTGGAACCTACCTTACTTACAAGCTCTAGACCTCTCAAACAACAACTTCTATGGTCAAATACCTGACTCGTTCTCGAACCTGACTCGATTGACTCGGCTCGCTCTGTCAAGAAACTGGTTCTCCGGCGAGATACCCAGCTCGATTGGATCACTCGCAAGCCTCGAAGAGCTGTACCTGGATAACAACATTCTTCAAGGCAAAATTCCTGCAAGTTTCAATGGTCTAGTGAGCTTGAACAGGCTCGAAATTCAATCAAACAAGCTATATGGTGAATTTCCCGAGTTGGGTTCTCTCAAAAATCTCTACTTTTTGGACGCAAGTGATAATGCGTTATCCGGTGAAGTCCCTGCTGAAATGCCATCGTCTTTGGTTCAAATCTCCGTGAGAAACAATAGCTTGCAAGGCACAATCCCAGAAAGCTTCAGAAGTTTGGTGTTCTTACAAGTAACGGATCTCAGCTACAACAATCTTAGTGGCTCAGTACCATCTCTACTCTTCAACCACCCCTCACTTGAACAACTCACTCTATCACACAATTACTTCACCTCCCTCCAATCACCAACCATTTCAACCACCGCCCAAAGCGAGCTCATAGCCATTGATTTGAGCAACAACGAGCTCCAGGGTTTTTTACCGCCTTTCATGGCTATAATGCCAAAGCTCGCAGCTTTATCACTGGAGAACAACAAATTCACCGGAATGATACCGACCCAATACGCTCTCAAGGCTGTTGTACCCGGGTCCGGGGTTTCACCATTTGCTAGGCTATTGCTTGGAGGTAACTATTTGTACGGACTCATACCAGGTCCGTTACTTCGGTTAAAATCTGGTTCCGTCAACGTGACACTGAACGACAATTGCTTGTACCGGTGCCCGGCAACTTTCTTTTTCTGTCACGGGGGATATCAGAAATCCGTAAGTGAATGTAAAAACTTTAGCTTTGTCATTCCTTGAACGATTATTTTAATTATCGGTGAATGACTCTGTAATTGCATAACTTCTGGTTAAGAATCTCCGTATCTGTCTCTTTCTACGTGGGTTTTGCTCTGTTCTTGTTTCGGGTTGTTCACAGGATCTCCTGTGTTTTGGGTGGAAGTGGTAATTGGATTTGGATTAGTGGACAAATCTTTGTCGTTAATGGTGTAGTCATGTTGCTTAACAGAAAATCCTGGTCCATAAGGGAAAGTGATCCGTCACTAGATTTTTTGTCCATCTTCTGACAAATTAATGTTGTGTCCACGTGAACATATGGGACGTGGGCCCAACGTGCATAAATAGTTCAATTGGGTCCACGTGCTTTTTCTTACTTGGGCTTAAAATGGAAGCTTAAGCTAAAAGGAGTAAGGAGAATGCACCAATTTGCACTTTAATAATTTAGGGCATCACTTTTGTTTTCAATTTTATGTTTCTATTTTTAATAAAATATAAAAATAAAGAAAGAAAATTTGATTGTTATATTTTATTTTTATTTTTAAAATTAAAAAATTAAAAAATTATTTTTCTCCATTTTAAAACTAATTTTCTAAAATAAAATTTTTTTAAATGGACTTATAATTTATTGTGAGAGGATTTTAAAGACATTTTCCTCTATCATGTTCAAATTTTAGTAGAGGTAAAAATTTTACTTTTTTAAAAAAATTTCAAATATATATTTAATGTGTGTGAGAATATTTTAGTTTAAAATTTTAGATTTATTTTAGATTTAATTGTTATCACTAAATTAGTTTTTTAAATATCAATCAAATAAATTTTCACTTTTAGTTTTTAATTAGAAATATCAATCAAGCAAGTCTTTATTTTAAAAAATAGAAATAAAAACTAAAAATCACAACAAAAAAATAGAAATGATATCAAATAGTCTCTTAGTTTTTGCTTTTATTTATGATATTAATTTATATCTTAGTGTTATGTTATACCTTAACAAAATGATATTAATAGTATTTTAAATTATAATAGAATTGAAGTTTTACAAATTCCAATAATTGAACTATTAAACTATACTACGTGACTTGGCAATAAGTTGATACTCTCGAATTATGACTCTGTAATTGTATATGAATAAATTGATACTCTCGAAATATTTTTAATTTTAAATTTTATTATGTAATTTACAAAATACATTAATAACATTTAAAAGAGAAATTAATATAACTACTTATCATATCATGAACCTTTCTCAACAAATGAACTGTAATTTTTAAAATATTTAATTTTTATTTTTATCATAAATTTTAATCAAATATATTTTTATTTTTAATAAAAAATAAGAAATAAAAACTAAAAACTAAAATAAAATTAACACCAAACACCTCTTTAAAAAATAAAGAGTAAGTATCATAAATTTCCCGTATTTTCATAAATTATCAAACACTCCATGTGTTTTAAAAAATATCTAAGTCCTTCTATATTTTAACAAAATTATCACATACCTCTGAAACTATGTTGTGTTGATGTTGTACTGACGTGACACTATGTTAACATGGCAGGTTGATTAATCAACGGGTGCTAACGTGGTGATAACGTGATAGGATGACTAGGAAACAAGTACTAACGTAGTGATGATGTAGTTGGTGACGGAGGCAATTGACGTAGCAAGTATTTGAACAGGGGGTATATTGATAATTTACTAAAACACATGAGAGTATTTGAAAAAAAATGTAAAACATAGGGAGCTATTTGAAAAAAATGTAAAACACAGGGAGTCATGTGATAATTATTCAAAAAGATATATATCAACATTTTTACTTCACTATACATATGAATTCATATTTTTTAAGCATACCTTAAATTAACTCCAATTAATTAATTAATTAATTAATTATAACTTAAAAATTATTAATTTACAACTCTAAATTAAATTAACTATAGAATGTATATTTATATTAATAATAC
>JAOXYD010067392.1:0-12757 GCA_028565735.1 Pinacopodium congolense | reverse complement strand
TGAATATTGGTTTAGTGATTGCATTTAGTTTTCCAATTGAATTAGGTTGCTAGTTTTGAGTTTGCAAAAAGTTTTTTAATACCCAATTCACCCCCTTCTTGGGTGCCATAGGACTTACAGTAAACATAATAATACATAAATTGAACAATTAAACATTGAATTAGGGGTCATAATTCAACAAATTATCAATCAAAATGCAATCAATTTGACCCCTAACAGTTCCCTTACACTTAAGCAATTTCTCATCTTCAAGCAATTTAATTCATCATCAATTTTAGGATATAAAAATAGAAAAATTAATTTAAAATTAATAACACAATTACTGAAAATACTTTCTTCATCCTTAAAAAATAATGATGCATGGAAATGTTATAAAATTAATTAATCACATGAAATTGGAAGTGCATTTAAATCATTTCATTCTTTTTCAATCTTCAACCTAAATCTAAAAAATCAATTCCAAATGTAAAAGGCAAATATTTCAAGTTTAATGCATCATATGTTCAACACTTTCACATCCTTAAAGCAATTTAAAGCATAAATTAATTAATTACATAATTAATTAAATTTTCAAACAGTGTAGTTGAGAAGTCACTTTAGTCTTTTTACGCGAAGATAAATAATTTGTCATGAACAACCCCTAGTTACTCAACTGTGTCACAATACTTCAACCGACTATTAGTCCCACTCATAATTTCAAACGTTATATATATTGCTTATTTTTTCTTTTATTTTATTTTTTATATACATATATAAGATTAGAAATCAGAGGAGTGGATTCTGCTTACTCATTTAAATAATTAAGTAATAATGTTATTTTATTTGTTTATTTATTTTTATTTTTTGGGTTAATTTTGGTTCTTTATCATTTTTTTCTTTGAATGATAAAAGCGCTTTAAAAGAAGTTACAAAATTACTCAAGAAGTTGCATTTTATATGTGAAATATCATTCTAATAATCAGGTATCAGTCGTCCAAATTACGAAATAAGTTAAAGGAATTTAGTCATTGATAGTCAGAATTAATCATATAACATTTCAAATTACCAAAATAATTGAATTCAATTGAAAGCATAGACAATAAGAAGGATCAAAATCAAAAAAAGTTTTTCATAATTTATATATTATGAGGAAATTGATGATAAATCAAATTATGATTAGACAAACAAATCAATGTGAAGTGATCCCTCCCTCACACTTAAACGAAACATTATCCTCAATGTTTTAGAAAGAAATTGAAAAGCATAATGTAGGAGAGTGGGGAAAGAAAAAGATCCGTTTGATATAGACTTGAAAATCCAGTGGTGAAAGTTACAGGAACTGAAACAATCAAAAGCAACAAACACAGATAATAACAAAAAAATGCTCCACTCATATAAATATTTAATCCAAATACAACCAAGGAGCCAAAGGACAAAATGTAATTCTTAGAACTAAAAACAACCTACATTAAAAAAAAAACCTATACTACAAAACTTGAAACAGAAATAAAACAATCAAACAAACATTGCCTAAAACAACTGATTTAACTAAACTAAAAAACAGGATCATCGTCATCCCGTGCATGTTAATAATCCTCAAGGCTATAAAATCATGCAGTCAAATCGATAACATGATGTTGAAGACCATTGAAATGACGAGAAATCTCAAAAAATAAAGTTGAGTGAAACTCTGAAAGCTCAAATGTTATGCGAGTTTTCATGTTAATCATGTACTAAAGAATATTAACCTGAGAATCATCAGAAATAACTGGCAGTGGTGAGATGGAAGTAGTAGCAGGTGAATGTTGGCAAGGTGGATGAACGCTGGGAGTGGCCTTAGATGAAGCCTCGCCCATGTACTCAAGTATCTCGGGTTGTCTAACATCACCAGGCAGACCCGCAAATACCTGACCCTTTTAAAGGTGGCGCCACTGGCCTCCTTGATAAGTAAACTTCCACCATTTAAGCAGACCTTCATTGATTATATTTTGACGAGTACGATCTTTAGACTCTACAAAATTGAAAGGAACTCCAGTGTTCTTAAATATCCTCATCAATAAGCAAGGAAAGCAGAAATTCTTGTTAAGCCTATTGTTCTGTAGTACATCCTGCATAGACAAAATAATGAAGCTACCTAAAGGTAAACCTGAGATAACACCTAATCCATGTAGCATCTTATACAATAGATATATGTCTACAAATGGCATCTCATTCAATCCACTGGCTTGGGGCTTAACATTAAGACTAAGAAAAGCAACTATAATCCCCTTCGGAGCCTCTAAAGCATCAGTGATATAACCTTAGGCATTCTTAGTCAATCCCAAGGCATCCCTAGCAGCAGCAATTGAAAAGAATGGATCCGTAGCAACTGTGTTGCCATGGAGAGGAGCCGTTGTTTTTATAAAAACGTCCCCTTCTTTAGGTACTCCCAACAAAGCAAAAATAAAGGCACTAGTGATATGAATCAGAATACCTCTTCTAGTCGAGCATATCTTGATAGTGTCGACCTCTTCCTTTTCTTGATATTCACGAAGAACTCATGAACCAAAGCTGGGTAAAAAGGTCCCATCAAAGTGAGGACTGACTCCCATCCTAATGTCCGAAAAGTGCCTGAGATATTGAAATATGCCTTCGAGTCCAGATGGATTGGACATTCAATGATGAACTTGTTGTTGCAGTGTGCCTCGTATCGATTAAAATTCCCCTAACTGGTGAATTGAATAGGATCATACACTAATATCTTCTTCCAGGGAGCCATTTGACTAGAAACTGTTCAAACAACATACATAATGTTAGAAAAAATCAAAAAATTTTCTAGCAAAGGTGGACGAAATATTCCCTTTTGACTGAAATATTCTTGATTTTCTATCAACAATAATATTGAATGACATTGGAAAAAACTAAAAGCTAATGAAATTCTAAACACAATGATACCAAAACCTAATCAAATGGAGGTCTATATCAAGAGAAAATTGAAAAAATGTACCTTAAGGTTCAATAGGGATCAATAAATTTCAGAGGATTTTTAGAGAAATTTGTTGTTTTCTGAGAGATTTGATGCTAGAATTGTTTAGAGGACTCAAAATGTAACAAATAGATACAAAAAACACATGATTTGGCTAGGAAATGAGTAAGATATGAGGGTTTGAAGATTTAAGGGCGAAAAGGCATGTGTTAGAGAAAAGGAAGGAGGAAGATGAAGATGAACAGTAAACTTGCATCATATATATCTCTATTTCGCTCTTTAATGGTACTCTGTTCATCATACAATGATGTCGTTATAGTATGAACTGTTGATGCTCTAGAAACAAGTCATTCAACGGTGGTCTCTCATCCTTCAACGGTGGTCTTTAAGACTGCCGTTAAAGGTCTGTCTAATGCTAAAATGACCTAATTTTCCTCCAAATTCTCAACTAAAACCTCATAAATTCAAGTCCTATCAATATGAATTGGATTATGCATTAAATGGCATCAAAATGGGGATTAAAAACACTCCAAAATGAAAGAAAACCAAACCAACCTAAGGATATTCTAAAGAAAACACACTTAACTTAATTAAACACACTTAAAAAGGCTTTAACACATTATTCAAAGATCATAAAACACAAAATAAAATAAAACCACACATAATTACCTATCTAACTTGGAGAATTCCTAGTTCAATAGGGATTAAATAGTGAAGCCTCAAAAGACTCCTCATCTGAACTATATATGTACAATTTCACTCTTTGCCTATTAACCTTGAAAGATGAGTGACCATTAGTAGCTTTAATTGCTTTGAATGGATAAACCTTGGTTACATAATATGGGCCTATCCATCTTGACCTTAACTTGCCTAGAAACAACTTTAATCTTAAATTATACACTAAGACTTTATCACCAAACTTGAATTCTCTTTGAATGATATGCTTAGCATGCCACCTCTTAACTCGTTCCTTATATAATTTAGAGTTACCATAAGATTCGAGACAAAACTCATCCAACTCATTCAATTGCAACTATCTTTCTTCTCTAGCCTTCTTTGAGTCAAAATTTAGAAAATGAATGGCCCAATAGGCATGATGCTCCAATTCAACTGGTAAATGATAAGCCTTACCATACACCAACTTGTAAGGAGACGTTCCAATAGGTGTCTTGTATACAGTTCCATATGCCCATAGTGCATCATCCAACTTAACTGACCAATCTTTTCTTGAAGAGCTAACGATCTTTTCCAAAATTTGCTTAATCTCTCCATTGGATATCTTTACTTGACCGCTATTCTAAGGATGATAAGGTGTAGCTATCTTATGTATAACATCATCCTTGGTTAAGAGGGACTCAAATTGCTTGTTATAGAAGTGTGTTCCCCTATCACTTATAATTGCTCTAGGTGTCCCAAATCAAGTAAAAATTTTCTTTTTAAGAAAGTGAACTACACCTTTTGCATCATTCATTGGAAAAGCAACTGCTTCGACCCATTTACTTACATAATCAATAGTCATTAAAATGTATTGATTCGAGTATGAAGAAGGGAATAGTCCTACGAAATTAATACCCTAAAGATAAAAATTTCACACACCACAATGTTTTTCAGAGCCATCTCATGTCCCCTTGAGATATTTCCATCCCTTTGGCAATTGTCATAAGACTTAAAAAAAAAAGCATCCTTAAATAGTATAGGCGAATAGAAACCACACTCCAACACTTTGTATGTAGTTCTAGTAAAGCCAAAGTGTCCTCCGGTCACTTTTAAATGGTAATGATTGAGGATTGAAGGCACTTCTTAAGCAGGAACACATCTTTGAATTATTCCATCTGTATATATCTTGTAAAGAATAGGGTCATATTAAAAATATTTATTGACTTTGGAAAAGAATGTCTTCTTTTGTTAATACGAGAAGTCAAGAGGTATAACATTATCGGCCAAGTAATTTACTCTATCAACATACTAAGGTAAGGTAAGCATGACTAGTAAGTGTTCTTTAGGAAACACCTCCTTTATGTCTTGGTTTTCTCCTTTGTTCATTATGATCTCATCCAAACGAGATGAGTTATTAGCCATAAAATTTTCTTTACCTCTCTTATCTTTGATTTCGATGTCAAACTCCTGTAAAATAAGAACCCATATAATCAATAGTGGCTTAGCATCTGGCTTATTCATCAGGTATTTCAATGCAAAATGGTCCGTATAGACTCTTACCTTTAAAAGAACCAAATAGGACAAAAACTTGTCAATTGCAAACACTAAAATTAGCATCCTTCTTAGTAGTGGTGTAATTCTTTTAAGCATCATTTAATATGCGACTTGCATAATAGATTGGATGGAAAATATTTTTATGCATTTGGCCAAGTGCTGCACCAACTGCAAAATCACTTGTATCACACATTAACTCAAAAGGAAGATACTAATTAGGTGATAATAAAATAGGTGCACTCGTGAGCTTTTCCTTTAACAATTAAAAAGAACGCATACACTTATCATCAAAGTTAATAATTGCGTCTTTGGTCAAAATTTTAGTAAGGGGCTTTGCTATCTTGAAAAAATCCTTGATAAATCGTCTATAGAATCTAGTATATCTAAGAAAACTTCGAATTTCTCAAACTGAATGAGGTGGAAAAAGTTAAGAAATTACTTCTACTTTAACTGGATATACTTCAATGCCCTTACTTGAAATCTTATGACCTAAAACTATGCACTCTTGCACCATAAGATGTCATTTTTTCCAATTCAAAACCAAGTTGGTTTCTTCACATCTCCTTAATACTTTTTCTAGATTCTCTAAACAAGCATCGAAGGATGTACCAAATACAGAAAAATCATCCATGAAAACTTCAATGCAAGTTTTAATCGTATCTATAAAAATTGCTATTATGCAGCGCTTAAAAGTAGTAGAGGTACTACACAAGCCAAAAGGCATGCGTCGATATGAAAAAGAGCCATCTGGACATGTAAATGTTGTCTTTTAGTAGTCCTTATGGGCAACAGGAATTTACAAATATCTACTGTATCCATCTATGGAACAATGAAAGTTATGCCCAGTTAACCTTTCGATGACTTGATCGATGAAGGGTAAAGGAAAATGATTCTTTCTTATGGCATCATTCAATTTGCAATAATCAATGCTCATACGTCAACCAATGATTTTCCTTGTGGAAATCAATTCATCTTGTTCATTCTTCATTACTGTAGTCCCTCCTTTCTTTGGTACTACTTGAACTGGACTAATCCATGTAGAGTTAGAAATGGGATAAATAATACCAGCATCAAGGAACTTGAATACTTCACTTTTTACCACTTCCTTCATATTCAAGTTAAGCCTGCATAGAGGTTGGACCAAATGTTTACTTCCTTCTTCAACGAATATTTAATGCGTATAAATAGAAGGACTTAATCCTTTAATATCTGCTAAGGTCCATCCTATAGCTATGCTCTCTCAAAACTCTCAACAATCTCTCCTCCATAGTAGTACTTAATGATAATGAAATGATAACAGGCAATTGAGATAGAGGTCGCAAAAAAGCATACTTTAAATTCAAGGGAAGAGGCTTTAATTCCGGAGTTGATGGTTCTTCAATAGAGGGTTTTGGAAGGGATTGAATTGGCCTATCTAAAGGCTAAAACCTTCTAGATTGAATCAAACTCAATTTCTCCTTTCCCCTTTCTAACTTTTCCACAACTTCTTTTACTTCAACTTCCTTGGCTTCTTCAAAACATAAATGTACTAAAACCTTCTGCAATGGATCTAAACAAAGATACTTGAATGGATCACTTAGAGTAGCGTAAAAATCAATGAAGTTACATGAATCTAGGGTGGAAGGATGTTTTATTGCTCGAAAAATATTAAACTTAATCTCTTCATCTTCAAGTCAGAGAATGAGCTTCCCTCCATGCACATAGATCAGTGCTCTTGCAGTAACTATGAATGGTCTTCCTAAAATAATAGGCACTGTACTATCCTCCCCCATATCTAAAACCAAGAAATCAATAGGAAAAATGAATTTATCAGGTTTCACCAAAACATCTTCAATAATTGTTCTTAGATAGGTAATTGATCTATCTGCTAATTGCAATGAGGTAGTAGTGGGTTTAGGTTCTTTCAATCCTAACTTATTGAAAATGGATAAGGGCATAGCATTAATACTTGTTTCAAGATCCATCAAAGCTTTATCAATTTTTAAACTACCAATTGTATAAGGAATGGTAAAACTACCAGGGTCCTTGAGCTTTGGGGGTAACTTCTTCAAAAGGATAGTAGAACACTCTTCATTAAGGTCATTGTCTCATATTCTTCTAATATTGTTTTCTTGGACAGGATTTCCTTTAGAAACTTTTCATATGAAGGCATTTGAGCAATGTCTTCAGCAAATGGGATATTGATATGAAGGTTTTTAATCATCTCTAAAAAATTTTCAAATTTCTTATCCAAATGCATATTCTTCAACCTTTGAGGGTATTGAATCCTAGGCTTGTATGGTTGTACATTCAAATCAGTAAACTACCTAGGTGGCTTTTCTGAACTCGTACCCTTATCATCCTTTTCTTGCTTCTTTTCTTCTTCTTTAACTCTCTCTCTTTTGTCATGACCTCTTGTGTTCTCTCTTTCTTTACTCTCCACCATCACTTGGTTACCTTTCTCTTCTATCTTCTTTCTTTCATTCTCAACTTCTTTTCCACTCCTTAAAGTAATCGCCCTTGACATGCTCTCTAGGATTAGCTTTAGTTGTGCTAGGAAATTTACCGGGTAGCCTTTCCTACAAGAGTTGAGCAATCTGTCTAACTTGAGTCTTCAAATTCTTAATTTATGTCTCATGATTTTGCGTTTAGGACTCATTAGATTAGATATACTTAAGAAATATTTCTTCAAAATTAGTTGCTTCTCTTTGAGGTTGATTAGATCTAAAGCCATATGGAGGAGCTCTTTGAGGATTAGCTTGGATTTGTTGAGGTGGTTGCAGGCAGTTTTTACTATTGCTCCATGAAAATTTAGGATGGTTCCTCCAACCAGGATTATAAGTATTTGAAAAAAAGTTGCCTCTTTGCCTATTGAAATTGCTAATAAATTGGGCTTGTTCGGGTTCTTGGGCAAAAAGACTTTCTTCTTAACACTATAATGATGTTTGGGAGGTACTATCATAACTATCACATTTAACTTTATGAGAACTACTACTAGCTCCACTCATTAGACTATCCAGCTTCTTGTTTAGTACTTCCATCTAAGATGCAAGAGCTACCGTATCATTAATTATGTGACTACCATATGGCTTCCTTAGATTAGAGCTCAGAGTTATACTAAAAACTATTTATATCTATATCCTCAATCAGATTGTAGGCTTCGGTTGTAGTCTTGCACATTAGATTGCCTCTCGCCAGAGCATCAATGGTGATCTGAGTCTAAGGTATCAATCCATTATAAAAGATATTAACTTGCTGCCATGTGTTAAATCCATAACTTGGGCACTTTGCAAGCATCTCTCTAAACTGTTCCCATGCTTGGTATAGACTTTCATTTTCATATTGCATGAATGAACTGATTTCAGTCTTCATTTTTACTATCTTGGTGGGTGGAAAAAATTTAGTAAGGAACAACTTCATTAGTTCATCCTATGTGGTAATGGAACTAGATTGAAGTGTTGACAACCACGCTTTCTCCTCGTCTTTAACAGACAAAGGGAAAAGCCTAAGTCTAATTACATCATCAGAGAACCCATTGATTTTAAAAAGATCACAAATATCGAGGAAATTTTGTAAATGTTTATTAGGATATTCTAAAGATGAATCTCTAACTTATGAGGACCTAACTATTGAAATAATACTGTGGAGGATTTCAAAATTATTAGAATTAACTCTAGATTGCACAATGTTAGCCACATGTCTACATCTGTTCCCTAAAGCTAAGTCCATCATGATTAGTTCTTTATTTTCTACTTCAGGTCTTACAACTACACATTCCTCAGGGTTTATCTCTACAGGTTCTAATTCAATGTCACTCGATGCTCCTACTTCTAAAGGATCAAATGTTCTTCTATGTGCACTCAAGTTCTGGATCAAAATCTATTGGCTTGGGATTGCGTCCCCGAATATGCATAAAAATGTAAATAAAATACTAAATTTAAGCAAATTAACAAACAAGACTTCACCTTGTTCTCTCGTCAACATGCCTTCCTCATGCCAACTCACGTGCCAAGCATTGGCCAAGGCTCGCCAACGCTCATACGATCCTGTTTCTTGGACTTAAGGGTCTACCAAACCACCCCTACCAAAAGAATTTGACACCTTCATCGAAATAATCTGTGGGCACTCCTCCACGACGAGTTCTCCTGAAGACTCCTTACTTAACCCTTGAAGACTAGAACAATCCTTCCCTTCCATTGGCACTCTTCCCACGTACCAACTTCTCAATCCTTCAAGTTTACTTTCATATGGGCGCTCCTTCATAAGGCTTATTGCACCCAAGTAGCCGATGCTGTTGATGGCTACATCCGCTGAGTCATCTTCATCACTCCATCCTTTGTCTTTCATAACAATGGAGTTCACACACTCCTCACTATTCTTCCTTTTAGGGCATTCTCGAGCATAATGCGGCCCCTAACATATGAAGTAAGTGATCTTCTCCTTAAACAGCTTCTTCACCTTGCCTTAAGAAGTTTCCCTTCCTTCTCTTTGCCTTTCTCCTTGCTATCTCGGGTTCCACCATTCTTCTTGCCTTCTCGAATAGGTGGTTGCATTTAGAAATCCACCAAGGTATCTGCCACCACGATTACGCTAGGGAGATCATTCACATTCTGCCTCTGAAGCTCCATTTGTGCAAAACCTTGCAAGCCTCTTATGAAGTTGAACAACTTGTCTTTCTCTGACATGTTCCACACTTCCAACATCATCAATGTGAATTGCCTCACATACTTCCGCACTGAGCTGTCTTGCTTCAACCCCTTCAACGCTTCCCTCACGAGCCACGAAGTGTTGTTAGGGAGGAATTGGTCTGTTAGCTCCTTCTTCAGCTTCTGCCATGTATCAATGGGCGGTTTGTCCGTACTGATATCGTTGGAGGTTCGCGTTCTTCACCAAAGCTTAACATCACCCACCATGTACATCGTTGTGATCGACATCTTTTCCGAGTCTACCACATTTGCCGTCGCAAAGTACTGCTCCATATCCTACAGGAAATTCTTAAGCTCTTTGGCTCTCTACTTGCCATTGAAGACTTGTGGCTTTCACACCTTCACTATAGTTTTTTCCACTTAGTCACCTACCTCATGCCTCACAAGTTCATGCTTGAGCATTAGGAGATCATAGCCCATCTCCTTTTGAGCTTTCAGTTGTTCCTTGAGTTCTCTTATTGCTACTTGAAGTTTCCTCTCCAAGGCTGCGATCCGTTTCAACTAATGAATTGCTCCCTCATCCGTCAGGGGTAAAGGTTCAATGATTGCCTTTATTCTTGAAATCCAATATGTCAGATTACTCCCAGTAGCCATTGCTCTAGATTGGCTCTAATACTAGCTGTTGCAAAGGTTTGCTAAGTCATCAAACTTTACAGCAAGTCATGCCTTCCTTTACATGATAATCTCATTTAGGTCTGCTTAAGCTGAGATTCAGCCTTCTCACGTGAATACCACTGAAAAATTCCTTTAACCCTTGAACGCCTCATACGCATACTCGTGTTTAAGTGTTTCAATTACACACCGAATATCACAAAAAATATATAACAAGAGTAGATAATACAACAAGAGATTTAAAATATGGTCGAATCTACTCTTTCATTAACACTCATAAAATGTTAATAAAAGACCAAATACCTCCTTCTCAAAGCACTAACAAGAACTCCCTACTCAAAGTCTTTACAAGAGAACTCCCCTGAAAGCTCTCATCTCTCATCTCTCTCTAGGTTGTCTCTCCTCTTGAGAATGACTAAATGATTGAATGAATGGAACTTTAGCTCTAATGCGTTATTTATAGGCTCTCTTACTTAGAAAGCAAGTTCAAGATAACTAGGACTCTGAATTCTAGTCTATCTCAATAGCTAGGATCACATCACCCTAACCAATAGGAAAACATCCCTTTCCTCTTAGGACTCTTCTAATTGACTATATTATATCAAAATCTAATAAGATAAAGATTACATGCAAACGTGGAAAGATCTTCCTTATTCGCAAAGATTCCCTCGATCTTAAGAAATTCAGTCCCATATGGTCTCTAACTCTCATATTTGATATTATCCCATGTGATCTTCAAGTTAATCTTGCCACGTCATCAAGTGCCACATCATCCACAGTTGCCATATCACTGCTGATGTGTTTTCCAAGTCACCAAGGCCTATCCATATATAGGTCCACCAATGCATGTTCATGGACAAGTCTGTCTTCTATGATCAAGCTCGCTCACGATGCAGTCACATTACTTCATGACTAAGTATAAGTCACACCGAGTTAATATAAAACCTCGCAGATTTTATATACCTTCGACCTGCCTCACCAAAGTTAAGCGTCTATAGCCATTTTCACACTTACATGCCTTTACGCATCCTCGTGCACTTTCACAGGATTTCGCATGCCTTTACACATTCTCGCTCATCCTCAGATCTCGCATGACTTAGTTTGCCACCTATGCGTGGTCTCGCATTCGAATCTAATGTCTCGTTGAAGATTTCCGCCAATGTGTACCAAAACGTGCCCAAACATATCGAATCTCATATACTCTCAAGATCTTCACTGATACTTCTCACATTGCTCGCCTACTCACAAGACTTCACCTTGTTCCCTCGTTAACATGTCTTCCTCGTTCTGACTCATGTGTTAAGTATCCGCCAAGGCTAGCCAACACTCGCACGATCCAGTAACTTGGACTTAAGGGTCTAAAACTATCTTTCTATGTTTTGAAAATATATGATTGTAATTTTAAAAGGATGAATATGCCCTATACTTGGTTTTGGAAGATATCCCAAAATATTTTTTCTTCGATTCTAGGTTTCTAGTTTCTGATATTAGAAAATCATCTACTTTATTAATTATGCAATAACCCAAAAAACGTTAACTAAACTTTGCTGCAATTTTGTAAAGTTTTTTTTTTCGTAACGATAAGTTCTCAAAAAACTCATGCCATCTTCTAAGCATAAAATTTGGAAATTGTTCAACTTTTAACTCTTACTGCTATATGATTTCTAGACCCCCTAACTTCTTTTTAAAGTTTTCTGGAAATATTACACCAATAAACCCATAGATTACAGATAAAACATAATACCAAATAGGTTTGTTATAGTCGTTGTTTGGAGTAATAGTTGTCCAAAATGGGAGGCGACAGATGGCTAGCAACAGGCAAGGAGACTACAATGATAGTGGCGTTGGCAATTGGGCTGCAATGAGGAGTGGTGACTACAAATGTTAGATGTCAACTAAGATTTATTCTTAAACATTACGATTTTTGTTAAGAAGAAGAAGTTCTTATTTGGATATAGAGATATGCTATCCTAAATTAAGATAAAGGTTGTTTGGTTATAGATTTAGTGTAAGTCTAAACATATAATAAGGGATGAAATAGGGTGTGTTTGGTAATGAGATTACCTTAACCTTAACTTAGAATAGAAATACCCTTATTCTAAATTAAATTTAAACTATTTTTAAATTTCTAATCAACTCCAAAATTATAATAGAGTCATTCCTAATTAAAATTTTAGCAAATTATTTTTAAAAATTATAATTAATTATATTTCAATTAGAATAAAATTATTAATTAATTTAATTTCTTTTTTTAAAGAAAATTTGTTTTCTTTATTTAATTAAGAAAGGTATTTATTGATTAAAT
>JAOXYD010067381.1:0-12757 GCA_028565735.1 Pinacopodium congolense | reverse complement strand
GGTTAGATATCTAACGTGTCTTCTTTAAGTTCTTCCAACCCTAATTACTCCACATCCTTGCTTAAGTCTATGTCATCATCATTAACATTTTTCTTGAAATACAAAGGATTAGATTCATCAAATATGATGTGCATTGTCTCTTCAATCATCATATTCCTTTTGTTAAGCACTTTATAAGCTCTAGATAAACCTATATCAACATCATCATTCTTCTTAACATAAAAGAATCATTCAAATTAATTAATTATCAATCAATTACATATTGAGTAGATTTACCAAAACATACTTTCATCATTCTTATTTTTCCTAGTCATACAATGATCTATCCATATAGCAAAATCAAATCAATAATGAAACAATTTAACCCATCAAGAATCATTCAATTTGATTAAAGACATTAACCATAAACTAAGAACATTTATCAGGAATTGATCAAGACAATAATGCATATTACATCACTTAGAATTTGTTCTAAGAATAATCTAAATTCCATCATTCATAATTTAAAAATATTTGCATCTTCTAAATCATCAGATATCAAAAGCATAATCAAGACCATGATGTGATTTTAATCCATCACTTCACTCTAATTATTCTTAAGACATTGTAAAATCCATAATCACATTAAAACATCTAAAATGTTAAATATCATTCCAAGAGCATCAATCATTTAAAACATCATTAAAGCTCATCAAGCTATCAAGTTAAAGGAGTACCTCCCTTTTTCTTTAGTATATCATCAACTGCAAATTCTTTTCCTTTCCTTAGTTTACTAATAGGCCTTAGTGATTTTCTTCTTTTACTTTTGGAGATACACTTGATATTCAAGCACCTATAAAAAAAAATTCAACATATCTTTGGTACCTACATCAATTTGGGTCTTTAGGGGTTAGATACATTTTTAGTTCCTAAAGCCTTTGGAAAACTAGAAGGCCTAGATAGCTTATCAAAACAAAATCTTTCCAGATGACCAAACCTACCATAATGATCACAAACATATATAACTTTATGAAAATGCATGTTTGGTCTAAAGTTGTTCCTATATGCAAATCTTGATGTATCATATCCAAAATTTCTTCTTTGTTGCACTTTTGGCCTATAATTAATGTTAGAAACATTTCTTAATGCATGGGCATGTATATGATGAACATGTGAATGTGTAGGCCGAATGTGCATAGATTGTGTCTTATAGCCATTGTATGATGATCTTGCATTTGTAAAGAAGCTATGCCTTTTATTAGACGCATGCACATTTCTCCTATATGTAGATCTTAAACCAACCATAAAAGTATGATGAGTGTTCCTAAAATTGTATGCATGTACACGAGTAGTATGTGAATGTCTTGGACCTCTTTGCCTATCATGGGTCCAAAATACATTATTATGAACTTGTGCATTTCTATAAAACTATGCTTACTTTTGCTTACATGCGCATCCTTTCTAGCTTTGCTCCTTGATACATATATGAATGCATGATTGCTCTTCCTAAAATGAGATTTAAATGAAGATGCAACATTCTTCAAAGATGGTATAGCATGAGCTTTAGATGTAGATGCATCATTATTAAATGAGGACTTTGGTACACTTTCTTCATTTAAGCTTTTATCGTTTACAAAAATAGTTTTGGCATCCTTAGAGACATTTTCTTCATCATAGCCTAAACTATATTTATCATTAGAACTCTTTTAGCCTCCTAGCATGCAGTCTAGCTTTTGTTTGCCCTTTAGGTATGCTGACAATGATTCCTTAACGACTTTTATTTCTTTTCTTGAGGACTCATTTTCATGCATCCATTTATGATCAATGTTATGCATGCCAACATCCACAATCTTAGAATCTAGTATGGCATTCATTTCATTCTTTAACCTATCAATTTCTATTATGCATTCATTTTTATATTCTAGTCTGTAATGTAGTTCATCTTTCAATTTCTCATTCTCATGCAAACAATCATCTAATTATTTCTTAACTAATCATTTACATTCACCAATCTATCATTTCAATCATACAATTATTAGAAACAACATTCACATTCTTCTATTTTAAAGCATGCAAATCATTCTTTAATTTCTTATTTTATATGCCAAGATCATCCATCAACTTTATACAGTCGTTATGCTTGGAAGATAGTTTCTTCCTTCTTATAGTAGCACGTTCTAAACATCTAACTAATTCATCATAGCTCAAACCTACTTTTAAAGCATTATACTCATCATCATTAGAGTTAGAGTTAGATGGTACCTCATTACTTTTGTTTTCAACATCTAATAATGATGGAGTTTCTTCCAAAAAAGGCTACAAGGCATGTGTTTGAAGCCTCTTCCTCATGTTTAGCTTTCTCCACTTCCTTCATTTCTTCTTTTTCAATGCCTCTTACATATATTTGCTCCAACCTACGTTAGATCTCAAAAGTAGATTTGCATATGGATACTTTATCAAAGACATTCATATCTAATGCATCATATATGATATGCAAGGCCTTGTCATTTAAGAGAACAACTTCTTGATCATTTAAAAGAGCATTAGAGCCATTTTTAATAATTTCTCACAAATATAAATCTTGGCCTATATTAAAAAAAACTTGATTCTAATTTTTTATGTTAAGAAATCATTACCATAAAAAATTGGTGGTTTGTGAATATCTAAACCCTCTTGACCAAAACAATGTGTCATTTCTAGTCTTTACTGACAATTTCATTCAAAATTATGCAAATGTGAGACCAAACCTCTTATATCAATTGTAAGCCCTAAAGGCACTCAAGAGGGGGGTGAATTGAGTAATAAAAATTTTCTTAACAAAATAAACTTACCATTAAAACCAAATCAATTTAATGATATATGCAGAGGTAAATGCCAACTTGATAATATATAACAAGTAATAGGTAAAACGAGAATAGAAGAGAGAGACACAAGGATTGTTAAAGAAGTTTACCTACTCAAAAAATATGCTATATCTCCTCTGCAACTACTTTTTGGATATTGTTCTTTACTAAAAAAAATTACAATCTTTCTTTTAGGGTAAAGAGTAACCTTTACATCAATCTTGTTAACTAAGGTCAAGAAAAACCTGATACAATCTTGATTCACAAGGGTCGAGAGGAACCCAATACAATCTTATTTCTAAGGGTTAAGAGGAACCTAACCAATCTTACTTTCTAATAGGTGAAGAGTAACTCAACTAATCTTACTTTCTAATGGGTCAAGAGTAACCCAACCAATCTTACTTTCTAACGGGTGAAGAGTAACCCAACTAATCTTACTTTCTAACGGGTGAAGATTAACCTAACCAATCCCCAAACTTAGGCATTCTGAAGCCTCTATTCAAGTTTATATAGCTTATCAACAACTTGATAAAAATCAATTCAAAAAGGAGGCTCAAATGCAGCCAATGCTATGTCAATGCCTTATGTAATGTTAATGCACATACAAAGCCTAAAATAGTCCAATTTACATTAAATAGTTAATACAACTCAAATCTTATTTTCTACAGGCTAAGAGTAACCTAAAAACTATATTTTAAATGGAAAAGAACATACAATAACATAAAAAAATTAAATATAAATTAATTCTCCAATTTAAGTTACAAATGCACACATTTTATGGTGTTTCTCTAAAGGTCATGTAATAAACTCAATTATGACAAACTCACACAAACAAAACCTGGATAGATTTAATAGATAAGGTAGAAAATGCTTCTAAACACTTAAACAAGCTTATAAAAATAAGTTAGAAAGCCAATGATGATCCTGATTACTTAAACAAACAAAAAACAAAAACTGAGAAGTGAATAAATCATATTTAGATGCTTAAATATATGTATGAAAGTAAGTGTACAAAATTTGGGTAGATTCAAGCAGTCTGCAAATATGAACCTTAAACAGAAGATATAAGTGCTAAAAAATTAAACTAAAAATACCTACGTAATCCTAAGATCATAACAAAAAAATAAACATAACATGCTTTCATACCTAGAACTAATTTATATAATCAAGCGATGTAGCTAACTCAAGAATAGAAAAACAATGACATTTTAGGTGTATCTGTAAAAAGATTTTTAAAGCAACTTAAATAACCTTTAAAAAATTATAAAAAATAATTTAACACACTCTATGACAGTCAAGAAATCAGAAAATAGTTATTTTAAGAATTTAGAAACTGATTAAAATATCCAGAAATACATTGAAAGTTATAATAGAAAAGTCTATACATATTCAATACTTCTGGAAAGAACAGACTTGAAACATAATAAATAATCTTAAAAAATCAAGAACAAAATCTCACATTCTCCAGGAAACTTAAGTAAACTGAAAAACATAATTTTAGAATTTTTTAAATAGTCTAAAGTATCGAGAATCAATATCCAAGTCAGACTAGAACAAAATAGAACCTGATTCAATGTAGTTGAGACATAAGGCCTTAACCTATCAAAATAATCAACTTAAAAATCAAAATTAAAAAAACTCAAAAACACTTATTCTAACAGAGAGTAGCAATCTTGCAATTTAAAAAATCAGATAAATAGATGATAGGGATGAGAGAATACAAAACAGTGTAAATGGTGGCAGCTTGAAAAGATTGGAGAAAATTAGCCTATCAATCTTGTTTTGAGAGCATGAAAACATGAGTTGAGAGAGTTTAGAGGTCTAGGAGGCTACTAGGAAGTGTTTTGTGGGTATTATATATTTTTATTAGCTGCTTTAGGGTTTTTCTTGAATTAATTCTAAATAAGGAGTTGTTTGGTATTATTGTTAGTTGTGGTTTTGTGGTTTTTTTATTTTTATGCTATTTTTCAGTTTTTGTGCTATATTTGTGTGTTATTTTTTTCTATTTTGTGCTATTTTTTTCAATTTATGTGTTTAAAAAATCAATAAACCAAAATAAAAAAAATAATGAAACCAAACAGCTTATAAGGAAACTATTAATTTTAAATAAGAAAATAAGTAGCTATAGGAGGAGGACCTATACCAACCTTAAACAATTCAAACAAAAAATATATATTATCTTAGCATAAATTAGGACTTCAAACAAGTCTTAGAACACAATTTTATATCATATAACAAATCAACATGATTTAATTACTTCAAAAATGGAATTGCTATGAAATTAAACTTTATATGAGTTATGAGTGACTATATGCAATGCATGATCAATGTTGAGCCTTTTCAATCTTAAACAACTTTAAAAACTTTTCAAACATTCCATAAACCAAATTTATGTCACAAGCATGTTCAAACAAATTCAAACACATATGAATGACTTCAAACAACAATTCAATTCACTTAAACTCATCAAGAGGCACACATTAATATAATTCATCACATTACTACTAGATTATGAAACCTTTAGCCTATATGCTATTTTAATTCAATTCCTAATGTATCAAATCACTAAAACTATAATTCAAATCCTATATGCCTATACATGCAAATGTGAGAGCCCTTTTTCAAGCATTGATTAAGATCAAATTTAGGACTATATACCAAGACACACCTAAACCTAACCAAACTTGATATTCTTCTCTTGATCTTCACTTTAACTCTTCAATGTTTTTTCCTTCCCTCATTATCTTTATGAAGGATTTTATACCTTGGCTCAAGACATGCTTCACTTGCATCAACCCATCTTATTAACTTATCAAAAACTCAAACATTAGTAATAATAACATTTTGTCATCATCAAAACACATGATTGAAACCTCTTTGGTTCAACAATAATATTCATAATATATTCCAATTTTACTATAAGAAATTCTGGGTTTAACAAAGTCTTTGAGCTGACTTAACATTTAATATCCAATCGAACTATTTGCTAATTTATCAAATTTTCAAAGCCACTCTCAATTTATTTGGGAAATATATTTTAGTTTGATCAAAATGTAGTTCAATGTTTACAAGTTGTCATGAATCCCACTCCGAAGAAAAAAATCAATTTAAAAAGTAAAAAAAGATAACCCACAAGTGTGAAATATTTATGATGTTTGGTGTTGCTTTTCATGTAGAAAGATAAGGAGTGACTTTTTTATAACATTACTATAAACTGTGACATAGTCTACAGGATTACCATTAAGGAAAGACTCCATAGTAAGAGAGGTCTATCAATTCTAACTTTATTAGAGGGTGATATCTTTACTCTTTCTCCTTTTAAAGTAAAGTTTGAACGAGAAAATGTCATTCATCACTAAATGAAGACCGATCATGAGGCTTAAATTAATAATTAGAAAAAACAGATTCTGTAAAATGTAAGTAATTGGAAAAGGGACAAGCACCAGGCTGTTAGAAAGGAAAATTTTGCTTCTTATTTACTATTCAGCCCATACCTAAAGGTTAACGTTAGGCCAGTCAGTAAGAAATATTCACGTAGATCTTGTTAGCTTAAAAGTTCCATATATTTATTAGAGTATTGTAAGCCTTATGAGCACTCAAGGGAGGAGGAAGGGTGAATTCAGCATTTAAAAAAAAACTTTCTTAACAAATTAAAATTACAATCAAAGATAATTCAATTAAAAAAATATGCAAATGATAATGCCAAATAGATAAGAAAATAAACTAATAGCCAAAACACACAACAAGTAATAAGTAAAGAGAAAAGGAAAGAGAAAGACACAAAGGTTTATAAAAGTTCACCTACCCCAAAGATAGGTTATGTCTTCTCTCCAATTACTTATTGGATATCGTTCTTTACTAAAAAAAAAAAACGATTACAATCCTTCTTTTAGGGTTAAGAGTAACCCTTACAACAATCTTGTTAACTAAGGTCAAGAGAAACCTAATACAATCTTGATTCACAAGGGTTAAGAGGCACCCAAGATAATCTCATTTCTATGGGTCAAGAGAAACTCAATACAATCTTATTTCTAATGATTAAGAGGAACATAACCAATTTTACTTTCTAATGGGTGAAGAATAACCCTTTACAAATATAACCGAAATACACTATTTGGTTTCCCATAAAACAAACCCTAAACTTAGGCTTCTAAAGCTTCAACTCAAGCTTATATAGCTTATGAAAATCTTGATCACAATTAATTTAAGAAGGAGGCTCAAATTCAATCAATGTAATGTTAATGCCTTATGTAATATCTAATTCTCATACAAACCATAAGACAATCCAATTAACAATTAATAAATAACTTAATTCAAATCTTTTTTATCCTTGGTGAAGAGCAACCTAATAATTCAAATTACTCCTTCACAAGTAATTAAGAACACTTATGGATGTGTTCCACTTAAAGCACAATTAAACTAAGGGCTATAATGCTTTTATAAATGATATGAATGATCAATGACACTAATGAAGGTTTAAAAAAATAAATATAATAGATTTGATGCACTAAAAACGTAAATGATGGATAAATAACAATATGAAAATTCACATAAATCAAACCTAGACAGATTTGATGGATATGAAACCAAATACTTCTAAGAAATCAATTAAGCCTTTAAAAAGTTAGTTAAATAGTCAATAATGCCCTTTAGACTTAAAAAAATAGAAAAAAATGATTTCTAAACAAACAATTCAGATTTAAATGCTCAAATATATTAATGGAAGCAAGTGCACTAAATTTGGATAGTTTAAATCAGTCTTCAAACTTGGACCCTAAACAAAAGATATAAGTACTTAAAAATCAAACTAAACATTCTTGGATAATCTTGAGATCACAAAAAAAAAAAAAAAACTAATCACAAGAAATTTGCATACTAAAAACTAATTTAGATAATCAAAATACAAAGTTAGCACATGAATAGAAAAATAAAAAACTTTTAGGTGTATTCAGAAAAACAAATTTAAGACAATTGATTGAAACTTCCAAAATTTCAAAACAAATATATTAAACACACTCTAGGACACTTAAATGAATATAAAATAATTAATTCAATATTTTAGGAACGGATTAAATAATCAAGAACCATGTTCAAATTAAGAACAGAAAAATTTGGACAGCTTTAATACATCTGAGAAGAACAGAAAAATTTTTTAGCACAATCTAGGATACCTAAGTAAATAGAAAAAAAATGATTTTATGATTTTTAAAATAGAATAAGATGTCTAGAATCAATATTCAAGACAAGTCAGAACAAACAGAAACAATTTTGATATATTTGAAAGTTTAAGCTTTAATCTATCAAAACAATTACCCTAAAAATTGAAACTATGATCAATCAACCTTTTAAACAATTATTCTAACATAAAGCAACAAATTCACACATAAACAAATAGATTAAAATAGAGAGGAATGAGAGTAAACCAAAATAGTGAGAAGTAAAGATAGCTTGGAGAGTTGAAGATTATTGATCTCTCAATTATGGTTATGGAGCTTGAAAACATGTTTTTAGAGTGTAGAGAGGTTGTGTAATGTGTTAGGAATGGTTATGTAGTTTATATGAATTAACCCTAGTCTTCTTAAAGGTTAAAATGTTTTTAATCCAAGAAAGGAAATAAAGAGTTGTTAGATAAGGAGTTAAAAGATGGGTTATGGGAGTTAAACAACGCCGTTGTGCTCTTTGCAAACCGCCATTTTACTCCAAAAATGCAAACCTATGACTCAAGTCTATTCCAAAAAATTCCAAACATTACCATAATATAAAATAGGACTTCAAACAAGTTTTAAGATATAATTTAAGACCATATAACAAATCAACATGATTTAATAACTTTAAAATAGTGGATTTGTTATGATATGAAACTTATTATTCTTAAACAACTTTAAAACCTTTTCAAACATTCCATAAAAAAAATTAACATTGTCATTATAACATATAAAAAAAATCAAACACACTTGAACAACTTCAAGCAATAATTCATTTAACTTAAACACATCAAAATGCATACATTAAATCAAATCATGTTGTTTTTACTTGATTAAGCAACATTTAGCTTACATGTCATTCTAATTCAATTCCTAATATGTCAATGTCCTAATCAAATTTAATTAATCGCTAAAATCATAATTCAACTCTTATATGCCTATAAGCAAATGTTCATGCATATATATCATGCAAATATGATATCCCTTTTCAAGCATTGATTAAGATCAAGTTTAGGACACTTACATTCTAAGACATTTTCCTCAACCTTTCTAAGCTTGGTTTTCTTTTCTTGATCAAGAAACTTGATCTTCAATCTTCATCTTTTGATCCTTGATCACTCAATTTTTTAGCTCTTCTACATTAAGCCCTAACATATACTTTTGCACTTCAAACATTTGCCTATCTTAATTATACATTAAAACTCAAATATTAGTGCTAATAATGTTTAGTCATCATCAAAATGCGTGATTGGAACCTCCTTGGTTCGACAAGTACAATATAAGACTACATTAGCAAGATGACTTTCTGAAGCATTTGTTATCACTTGGGATTGTAAATTGTCATAATGGTTTCAACTTAAGAAGTAATCGAACTACTTTTGTATTAATTTTTGGTTGAGATCAAGAATTATATATTTTAAAAGAAAAAAACTAGGAAGCCCTCTATCATCCTTTTCTCTAAAAAAGGGTTAAAAATGGTATGGACATTTTGAGTTATATAAATTTATAGTTATATCCCTATTTGGCTTTAAAAATTACTATTATATTGTTTTAAAGTTTAGAGTCTTAGAGTTTATAACATAAGGTTTTTAGGATTTAATAATTAGGGATTTAAGGTTTAGAGCTTATGATTTTAGAATTTTAGAATTTATTATTTTAAGATTTTAGAATAAAAAATTTATAAATTTATTATTTATTATTTAATTCTATAAATTTAATAAGTAAAGAAGGGCATTTTGAAAATTCAGCATTTAAAAAGGCATGGGATCCACGTGGTCCCATATGGGCCTTACATAGGGCTGCTGTGGGCCACCAATGAAATGCTCTTAATCGAGTCTTATTTTAAATGTATATTTGAGTTTCTCTCACTAAAAAATTATTTATATTCAAGCTTAGATTGTCTCAATTAAATTTAATATTTTATGTAAGCTTAAGCTCAATCTCAGTTTCGTTTGAGTATAAGCATATTTCTAATTGAAAAAATATAATATTCATAATTAGATTGCTTTAAAAATCTATTTTTTTATTTGAACTGATAATTGATAGAGTCTATATAAATACATATATATTGATTATAGCAAGCAATGTTAAAGGCATGTTATTATACAACTTATGATTGCCAATAAATTAGAAATTGGGTTCTTTTTTTGTCTTAATATTTGTTTATTTGATCATTTAATGAAATTTTGTTTGACATTTAATTTTGGGATTGAAGGTGCTTCTAAATAAGCTTTTTTTTACTTTAGGAGTTTGTATTTGATATATTTATCTTATTTAAATATCATGAATTGTTTTAAAAGGCGCCTAGGGGGTAAGTTTGGAGTTGTTAAGTTTGAAAAATTATCAATTAGTTAAAGAGCTTATACATATTTATGTATTATATTAATGAATTGTTGATTTACGAGAAGTTTTGATTTATGTTTTAATTATAGTAAAATATAATTATTACTAATGATTTATTTTTTAATACGATCTCACTTAGGAATAAAACTTAAAGAACATATAAATAAGATTGAAACTTAACAGAGAAGGGAAATAAATTTTATGAGGAACTGATTCATTAATTATAAACAAATAGGAATAAAATTTTTTAGTGTTACAAAGAAAGAATTCTTTGATAAGTTTTGAAGTTTAATAAAGAATGAGTGGTAAAGCACTCACAACTCTCAAATACTAAATCTCAATTATATCTTTATTAACTAGAAGCACACCCTTTATATAGGATTAACATAGAAAATGTGATAGACATTCTAATTACAAGTGTAACAATGATTTTTACTTAAATTAAAACATTAACTACTTATATGACTTAGATTGGAACTCTAATGGTTCTTATTCAACTGTAAACTAAAAACTAATTAAAACATTAACTACTTATATGACTTGAATTGGAACTCTAATGTTAATAGAATACTTTAACTAAGTGATAGCATCTTATTTATACATAGTTTAGGCATGTTTTTTGTAATTATTATCTTAAGTTTGAGGGATATTTGCATATAATTTAGGTACATATTTGGTTTGTTTCTGACAAAGATGTTATTGAAGTTGTTTTAGATTAATTCTTTGTGTTTTGTAGGATTTGGTGAGCATTTTAAGTCACTTTTTGAACCATAAGGAGACTTAGAGAATTTTAAGTCATTTGAAGACTTAGAGCATCATGTTGTAAAGTTACATACTAATATTCAAAGCCATATGATAAGCCATAGAGGATATATCAAGAGAAGAACAAGATAAGCTCCATCAAGCACCAATTTTTTATTAGGTCTAAACATACTTCCCGAGCTCAGATTATTATGAAATTTTATGGGGTGCAAGATCCTCATGTGAGGAGCCTTCATATCAAATTTCATATCTATTGGAGGTGTACAGAAGGATTTAGAGAAGAAAAAGTGAAGAAAGGTAGAAGCTGTTAGGAGACCTACAACCTAGCCCAAGACCTTTAGCTTGGACCCATGTCTGTGATATCTTAGTAGAGGATATCATGAGCAAGAGCTAAGGCCATGGGTCTAGTTCATAGGTCCTGTATGGAGCATGATTGCGGTTGGTTAAATACAAAATTAGCTCAAATTAATCTATCTTTCAATGCACGATTTAACAATTAATTCGATACCAAATTTTGGCAAGCGTACAGGTCGAATCAAGTAATAAAGTGGAGTATATTTAAGACTCTGAGTATTGATCCCATGAGAAAGTTTCTAGGATGTAAGTAATAGGTCAATTGAATTACAATTATCTAGAGAACACTCAGCTTTAGGATTTACAAAATAAATAACTAAAATCTAATCTAAAATCCTAGAAAAATTCCAATCTTTTCTAAAAGAGCCACAGATTACTTTTCCTAATTTATTTAGTTAAGCTTTGGTGGTTGATGATTTAATTGATGGATTAGTGATGCTTAATCTAGGGTCTCTCTAAATCAAGGTAGCCCTATGGTTAAAACACTGACTTGTCTCTATTGGTCATATCCTGAAGTTTGGTTATACCTCAGACTTAGGTAATAGGCTTAAAGCTTAGGAAGTCTAGTCATAAATTGTCCTAATCCAAGACTAGTACCCTTATGATTAACCAATCTTTAGTTAGTTCGTTTATTTAAACCACGTTGTTTATTGAATTTTCTAATAACCTAGGTAGTGATTGTCGGATCCTAGATTATCTGATGATAATATCCCAAGTGATCAATTTAGGACAAGCATTAAGCATTCAAATAAAAAAAAGATGAATTCACTAATCATAAATTAACATAATTAATCATCCATAAACTCGTTAAGCATAATAACTTAACTGAAATTAAACATTAAGCACAACAATTAATCAAAGCATATGATAAATATAAATTAAACATCAATACTTTGATTAATTAAAAAAAACAATAATACCTAAAATTAAGGGTTTAGAATGAACCAAATCATATCCCCATATGGTATTCTAACTCAAAACTACGTGGCTATATCTATTGGTATTCCAAACAACCTGAAAAACTCATATTACAAAAGAAAGAAATGAAAAACAACCTAGGACTACTTTGATCTGAAACTCAAGTTTTTTGATCCTAAAATTGATGCCTAAAACGTCTGGGAGAGGTCCCTTTATATAGGGATTAAGCAGCTGTAAGTGAAGGAAGAAGACAAGCATCAAATGTTGAAGATTTGGGTCAAAATGACTGCTGCACGTGTATTAACGGTACCCCACCGTCCAGTAACGACACCTTATTCATCAATAACAGCACTT
>JAOXYD010067370.1:0-12757 GCA_028565735.1 Pinacopodium congolense | reverse complement strand
TATTATTAATATGGTCCAACTACTTAGTAGGCATATATTAGATTTAGTTGGATCATAAATGGGCTGATGAGCCCATTAGGACTGGGTATTACGAATTTGGGCTAATGGGCATGCCAAATAGATTTGTTTTTTACTTCTTTTGTTAGGGTTTGGACCTAGGGCATATAAATATGCATCTTATGTATTCAATCATCTTTTAACATCCTTTTGTCATAATTGAGAGAAACTTCCCTTGGATTCTTCATTGAACTGTAGAACTTAATCAAGATTGATTCAATCTTGTGGCATTCAAATTTGGCTTATCACTCCCTCTTCTTATCTTTTCTGGAGTGTGGCATTCATATCCTTATTTTTATCATTGATTTGTGTTTAACCTAGTTTAGCTTTCTTGGAGGTGGAAATTTGTCTTGCTTGTTGTGAGTATCCAGATTTAATCTGAGGTTTACATTAGTTAGTATCAGAGCTTTGGCCTCTAAATCATGTTGGATTCATCCTTTTTCTTGATATCCATTAAAAAAGATTATGCAGATTTGAGTTCATATTCCTTTGGGTAATTTCATTTTCCCACTATTAGTTCTTCATATTTTGTTTAGATCCATTTTTCTGGTTAGATTTTGCAGAGTTTTGTTCTTGTTCCTTTGGGTAATTTTGTTTTCCCACTGTTAGTTCTTCATATTCTAGTCAGATCTATTTTTTGGGTAAATTTTTTAGAGTTGTGTTCTTGTTCCTTTAGGTAATTTCGTTTTCCCACCGTTAGTTCTTTATATTATGGTCAAATCCATTTTTCTGGGTAGATTTTGCATATTTGTGTTCTTGTTCCTTTGAGTATTTTTATTTTCCTACTCTTTGTTCTTTATATTCTGGTTGGATTCATTTTTTTGGGTAGATTTTGAAAATTTCTTATTGTTGTGTCTTTTCGTTTCCCATTCAGATTCTACATATTGTGTCCTTATTCTTTTGCATCTTTTCATTTTCCCATTCATAATTCTACATTTTTCTGGTCAGATTCATTTTCTGGGTAGATTCTCCAAGTGTGTTATCGTGACTCTTCATTTCCTAAAGTGTCTATTTGTACTCTTAACTCATTTAGAAATTTCATTGTTTTGTTTAAAGGTGCAAATTAGAATTTGGTCAGCCTTATTAAAACTTGAAAGCTTGAACACTAGTTGATTAGATTTTTTTTCAA
This sequence comes from Pinacopodium congolense, assembly GCA_028565735.1. NCBI lineage: Eukaryota > Viridiplantae > Streptophyta > Magnoliopsida > Malpighiales > Erythroxylaceae > Pinacopodium > Pinacopodium congolense. Next base: position 11,571 of record JAOXYD010067370.1, on the reverse strand, counting down.
TGTTCTTGTTTCACAAACAACCAGACTAGTTCTATGGTTTCTTAACCACAATAGTCAATATCTTATCAAGTGAACACCTGTCGTTAGTTTTTTATTCCTACTTTGTTTTATAAGTTCTTATCAGTCTTTCTAAATTTGCCTATTTTTTACATTCTTGTGAATTTTTTGCTTTAATTTAAATTATCTTGGTTTTGCTTGGTTAGCTCTTTAAAGAGCCTATTGAGTGAGATTGAGTGGTACAAGGCAGGAGAGTGAGCTTATTATAGCAAGAGCTAGTTACGAGAGTAAACAAGAGTGCTGCGTGACACTTATTTTAAGGGAAACACGTAAGGGAGTGTTAATGAGGTATTTTCTAATTTTTTTCGTACAGATTTACAACATGACATCCAAGGATAAGGGTATTCTTAATGAAGGAGACAATAGTGACAACTTCATGCTTTAATACAACAACAATTTGGTCACCTTACTATTATGTTTGGAAATATAAGGGGCAAAATGGATAGACAAGAAGCTGAAAATTGCATATTTGTAAAGAGAGAGAGTTCATGATGTTCCTAATGCTATAAGGGGAGAGAGACATGATGACAATGAGTCTTATGATGACAATAGAGGAGATGATGCTGATTTGGAAGATAGTGACTTATTGGACAGATTTAATAATAATAGAGGTGGAAGGAGATTTGGCAGAAGATTTGATGCCTATGACCGTGACTTAGGAAGCATCAAGATGAACATTTCATCTTTTCAAGGGAAGAAAGATCTTGAAGCCTATTTAGAGTGAGAAATGAAAGTGGAGTTGATCTTTGATTGTCATAACTATTTTGAATAGAAGAAAGTAAAGCTTGCAGGTATTTTGTAGGATTATGTTGTTTCAGCTAGAAGAAGAAACCAAGAGACCTATTCATACATGGGAAAAAATAAAGACTATGATGAGGAAGAGAATTAGTCCCAATCATTACTATCGGGAATTATATCAAAAGTTGCAAGGACTCACTCAAGGTAGCAAAAGTGTTGAGGATTACCATAAAGAGATGGAGATTGCCATGATTAGAATAAATGTTTAGGAGGATAGAGAGGCAACTATGGCACAATTTTTACATGAGCTGAACAGAGAAATAGCTAATGTGGTTGGGCTACAACATTATGTGGAGCATAAGGACATGGTTCGTATGGCCATGAAGGTGGAGAAGCAACTTAAAAGGAAGGGTTCCATGCAAGTTGGGCAAAATTCAAGTGCTAGCTCTCCTTGGAAATCAAATTGGAGTAAAAAGGAGGAGAAGGCAAACTATAATTCTAAGAGTGATAACAATCCTAAATTTGACTCTTCCAAGAGCAAGGATGTGAGCTATAGCAAGGAGAAATAGAGATATTAAGTGTTTGGGCAGGGGGCATATTGCATCACAGTGTCCAAATTGCCGTACCATGATCTTAATGAGAGAAATGGAGACATTGAGTCTAAAAGTGAACCTGATGATGAATTACCACCAAATGATGTTGATAATGATGGAGAACAATGTCCAATGGAGGGAGAGGCCTTAGTCACAAGGCCAGCATTACATTTGCAAGAGAAAGAAAAGTATGATGTGCAATGACAGAACATCTTTCACACTTAATTTCATATTTAAGGAAAGGTGTGTAGCATGATCATAGATGGAGGGAATTGAACTAATGTAGCTGGTGAGGTGATGGCATCAAAATTGAATTTTCCTACCATTAAACATCCTACCATATACCCCTAGATAGGTTGAGTTCTGCACCTTTTGCTTAACTTACCTGACTTCACTAAAACTTTTAAGATTGACTGTGATGCTTCAGGTATTGGCATTGGAGTTTTTTTAATGCAGGAATGATGTCCAATTGCATTATTTAGTAAGAATTATGTGGAGTAGCTCTTAACTACCCAATTGGATTATTATTAAGAAGTTATGTGGAGTTATGTATGTATTGGTTCGGGCTTTGCAAACATGGCAACATTACCTATGGCCTAAAGAATTTGTCATACATACTAATCACAAATCCTTGACGCATTTGAAAGGACAAGGGAAGTATCATAAGAGGCATGCCAAGTGGATGGAATTTATTGAGACCTTCCCCTATGTGATCAAGTACAAGAAGGTAAAGAGAATGTGGTAACTGGTGCATTTTCTCAAAGGTATTTTCTTATATCTACTTTAAGTACCAAATTGTTAGGATTTGAGTTTATCATAGACTTATATTCTAACAATCCTGATTTTTCTAATATTTATGGGGCTTGTGAGAAAGTTGCATTTGGGAAGTTTTATAGGCATGATGGATATTTGTTTCAAGAGAATAGATTATATGTGCTTATGCATTCTTTGAGGGAGTTGATTGTTAGTGAAGCTCATAATGGTGGTTTGAAGAGTCATTTCAGTGTGAGGAAAACTCTAGATGTCTTACATGAACATTTCTTTTGGCCACAAATGAAGCATTATTTTGAGCAAAATTGTGAGAAGAGCATCAGTTCTAGACAAGCAAAGTCTAAGGTCTTAACTCATGGTTTGTACATCCCTTTACCCATACCTAATAAACTATGGGTTGATATCTCTATAGATTGTATTGGGATTGCCTAATTCAAAACGGGGTAGACATTCGGTATTTGTTATTGTTGACCGGTTTACTAGGATAGCGCATTACAGTGCTTGCCATAAAACTGATGTTACCAACAATGTTATTGATGTGTTCTTTAAGGAAGTAGTTCATTTGCATGGTATGCCAACAAGCATAGTTTCCGATCGTCATGAAAATTTCTTAAGCTACTTTTGGAAAAACTTATAGGGTAAGTTAGGAACCAAACTTTGCTTTTCAATTACTTGTCATCCATAAACAAATGGCAAACTAAGGTGAATATTTGAGGACGAATCCTTTTGAGGAACAAATTGACCTCTTTTAGGAGTTTACCATGCTGTAAGAAGTCTTACACTGTAGTGATGAGCTCACCCCAAGATATCCCAAGTATGCCTAAAAAATCGTCCATTAATCAATTTTGGTCCCAAAGCTTTGGAGGGATGAAAGTTAAAGAAGGCCTAAATTGTTAGGACCCCAAAGGGAGGTAATCGAGTTTCTATTGTGTCATAAAAGTAAGGGGTTATGGAGCAATTTGATAATTTTTCCCCTTTTGATAACCAGGTAAACCTAGACTTTTGGTGATAGAAGGATTCTTGTTGAGAAAGAACCGAGAAATAGTCATGAAGAACCTCTCAGATGACTTAAGAGAGGTGGAGGAGGGAGACGAGCTCAGGGCAGATTGGACATAGGCCAAGTGCTGGTGGGCTAAATCTATGAGGGAGTCAATGTCTTAGACTTCATTTCTGCTAAGAGTTTTCAAGGATGCTTTAACTGCTTTGAGCTTTTGAACAACTTCGTGCATAGGGTAGCCTAGGACTTAGGTTTCCTAAGCTTAAAGAACTGTAGGAAGAAATGAAGGCAAACAAGTAAGGGAGTTAAAGAAGAATAGGGTAAGAGCGTCAGTGTGAGGCAAGAAAGAAGATCATCATAGGGCTATGATTTGAAAATAAGGGGGGAACAAAGTGGTTAGAATGGGAACAAGAGAAGCTATATGGAGTTGACCATGATCTGATCTAGTTTCTTTACTAGGAAGGAAGGAGGGTCTTATTTATTAGTCTAAGTGTGAAAGGAGCCTGAGGATTTAAGGTGAACAAGCTGACAAACATTAGAGTAGTCTTTGAAGTCTTGAATGCCTCTCCAATTTGAAAGAGTGGGGTTGGAGGACTCAAAGGGGTGTGAATTGAATTAAAGTCACTAGCAATTGCCCAAGGCTCTTAAACTAAAAGGAAATAGAGGGACTTGAGGTCACTCTAAAGAGAAGATCTAACATGGCCTTCATTGTGGCCATAAACATAGGACAACTCAAATTTTACAGGGGATACCATGCCAGAGATTTTAAAGTGGAGTAAATTAGGTGGAGTTAAAAGTAAGTTGGCAAGAGGCCTTAGCAAGATTCCAAAGGAAAATAATCCCAGCATTGTTAGCTTGATCTAGGTTATGGGAGAAGGAACATGGCTGAGAGAGTTTTTGGAGCAGAGAGTTAAGCCAAAGGATAGAGGTTGTTTGAGACTCTAAGATACAAATGAAAGCAGATTTGTGGAGATGAAGATAGTTTTTTAGACCTAGAACTTTTTGGGGGTTTTTTGATAACCCAGACATTCCAAAGTAAGACCTTTATTGGGACACCTCTAAAAGGTTAGAAGGACAAGATTTTCATTTTACCTTTTTCATAGACTTTTTCTTGCATTGCTCCACAAATAAAAAAACCTCTGAGTCTACCTAATTTCCTAACTCATCCATGTCTAATAACAGAAAGGAGTGGGATAGAGAATTACTAGTAGTATTAGAGTGCTCATCTTTGGAAATAGGAATTGTAGTAACCTCCTTTGTTGCCTCCGCTCTTTGGCTAGAGTCAAGAGCATAGGAAGCTCAATATCATGGGATGGTTACCTCTCCTACTTACTAGGATTAGAGATGGGAGGAGGAGCTTGAGGGGGCCTATCATTAGAACTAGAAGCTTTAGGACTCAAAGGACCTTTGGAAACATCCTGAGGTAGCTCCTCTAACTAAACTAGAGAAGTAAGGGGAGGGAGCTCGAGGCCTTGCCTACCGTCTGAGTGGGAATCGTCTAGGCTGGAATGATGGGGAGTTGGCTAGGGTCTCCAAGTTCATGAGAAGTTTTTGTAGCCTGTAAAGACTTGTCACAAGGAACTCCAGGGGGCAGGCTGAGATGAGGCCACATATTCTGAGAGAAGCTCATCCAAGAAACATGTTTTGAACCTTTTCCTGTAGAACATCATACACCACTATTTGGTAGAGAGCAAGGTTTCTAGTTGTATAAATTTGGGATATTTAGCCAATACTTCTCACCCTGGGCATCAAAGACTACTAGCTCAAGGAATTTAAGGGAGGGCTTTGAGATATCTACCTTGATATAAATACAGCCGAAGGAGATTCATGACATAGTTGTTGTCATAGAATTGAGGCTTTAAGGTTGAATATACTCCATTGGCTACCTAACTGAGATCCTCATTTCACCAATATTCCGATGGAACTTTGTGAAATCAAACCCATATGATGAGACTTCTCTACCATCGCCTGAGAAAGAGGGCCTTGATTATGCCAAGGGCCCTTATATAAAAGGGCTTCCATCCTAGAAGATGAAGAGAGTAGGAATAGAAAGTGATCATCCCCTGTGATTAACATATCCAGAAGCCTAAAGTTTTGCCATAGAGTAGAGACAGCTCATTGAACCATTAGGAAAGCTAGGCACTTGCCTAAGAAGAACCCTATAAGATAGTTTTTAAGCCTTTTAGCACCTTTTTCAGCAACCTCCAAAGGAGGGACGACACAAATTCTGACTCCCTCCACTAATGGGGGTATGTAGCATTGACTAGATGAATTAATTCTATGAATTCCATCCACTAGTACTGACATCCAAGATTATAAGGTAAGGGGAGCAGATAAAGGGACTTGGGAGGAGGGGGCTTTGACTGATTTCAGAGGTAATGGCCCAAGACTAGAGGGTTTGGCAGTTTCGAGGCGATGGAGTGAACTGAGATAAAGAGAAGAGCTAGAAAAAAGTCCAAGGAAACCATTGAGAGAGGTCTTAGAAGAGGGGTTAGGAGACAGGCCAGGAAGGAGGGGCCTCCGAGGTGGACGAGGAGGGTAAGGAAAAGTTGAGATTTGGGTGTATAGGGAGCAACATTGCTAAAAAGGGTTCAAACGGAGGGACGCCCGGAGGAAAAAACTAGATGACGGGAAGATGGCCAAACTCAACGCTAACCAAGCAACCTCGGGATAGGTGCTAGCAGCCCAAAGGTTAGAAGCAAGAGATAGGGACTTGGAAGGAGGTTTCTAGAGTAAGGTAGAAACCTTGATTTTCATGTCATTTTAGATATGAAAAGTTTTACTTTGAAGACATGTGGAGATGTGGCTAAAACTAATCTTTCATTAAGTCTCACAAAATATTAAAAACAAGTACCTCCTTCTCAAAACACTTACAAGAACTTCCTACCCAAAGCCTCTACAAGGGAACTCCCCCAAAATCTCTCAACTCTCTAAATTATCTCCTCTTAAGAATGACTGAATTATTTGAGCTCTGACTCTAATGAGCTATTTATAGGCTCCTTTACTTGGAAAGCAAATTTAAGATAACCAAGACTATGAGATACTAGTCTATCTTAACAATTAAGACAACATCACTCAGACCAATAGGAAAATATCTCTTTCCTCTTAAGATTCTTCTAATTTGCTAGATTACATCAAAATCTAATCAAATAAAGAAGATTACATGAAATCTATGAAAGATCTTCCTTATCATCGAAGATCTCTACTATCTTCAGAAGTTCAGTCCCATATGGTCTCTAACTTTTAGACTTGATGCTATCCCATGTGATCTTCAAGTTGATCTTGCCATATCCATTAAGTGCAACATTATCCACAGTTGCCACATCGCTATTGATGTGTTTTTTAAGTCAGCAAGGCTTATCCATATATAGGTCCATCAATGCATATCTATGGACAAGTGCATCTTCCACGATCAAGCTCACTCATGGTGCAGTCCTTTCACTCAATAACTAAGTATAACTCATAACGAGTTAATATAAAATTTAATAGATTGTATCTTCAACCTGCCTCGCTGAAGTTAAACGTCTATGCTCATTGCCATGCTTGCATGCCCTTTGCGCATCCTCACTCACTTTTGCAGGATTTCACATGCCTTCACACATTCTTGTGTATCCTCAAGTCTCGCATGACCTAGTATGAGTCTCATTGAAGAATTCTGCCAATGGGTAATAATGCATGCCTATACTTATTGAATCTCACTTACTCTTGATTTTTCGCCAATACTTCTCATGTCCCTCTCCTAGTTGCAGGTTTCTTTCGTCTTTGCTTGCCTACTCACAAGACTTCGCTTTGTTCCCTTATCAATATGCCTTCCTCATGCTGACTTGCTTGCTAAGCATTGTCTAAGGTTCACTAGCACTTGCACTCCTCAGTTTCAAGCTTGCGTAGTGGATACGAGTTTAACAAACTTGCGCTTCATAGGGCCTACCTTCATCTGGTGTAGTCACCAATTTAGAGGTAGAGTTTTGAAAAGGAGGCTAAACAGAGCACTTGTTAATGTGCAATGGTTGTGGGACTTCATCGATAGCCAGACTAGAATTGGCGATCCCCTTTGCTCCGATCACTGTCCCATATTAATCTAAAGATTGTTGACTTCCTAAAGAACTGTGAGTCCTTTAAGATTTTACAATTTTATTATTAATGTGGATGGTTATGAGCATATCGTTTGACAAGGATTGGAGATTCCTGTCTCGGGTTATAAGCAATTTCAGTTAGTTATAAAGCTAAATAAAATTAAAGAAGGAATAAAGATTTTAAGAAAAAGATCTGCCGTTGGCCAATTCGAGGATATCAACCTAGCGAGAATGGACTTATAGGTGAAACATCAAGGACTTTATCAGGACCCTAACAATGTCTTTATGTAGGCATAGGAGAGGGCTGCCCTTACTAAATACAAAAGGGTCTTTAAAGCTCATCAATCTTTGATGTGGTAGAAATCTAGGAAGCTTTGGTTGCAAGAAGGAGACAACAATACAACTTACTTTCATAAGGAAATTCTCCACCGAAGAAAAAAAAATCGCGCAACTTACTTACTCCTGGGGGCATCAACTTCACACTCAATAAGATATAAAGGAGGAGGTGTTAAACTACTTTTTCGGTTGGCTAGGCTCCACAGATCCCTCCATTCTTCAGGCCCATGACCTTTCTCTTATTGATTTAACTAGATTATTGCCAACTCAGAGCCTTGAGCTAGAAGCTCCTATCCAGATAGCAGAGATTGAGACAGCTTTATTCTCCTTACATCCATTCAAATCCCTTGGCCCAGATGGTTTGAATGCTTGGTTCCTTCAACACTCCTGGCATGACCTAAAGACTTACGTTCTCTTGGCAGTCCAAGAATTATTCCAATTAGGCGAATTACTCAAGGAGCTCAATAAGACATTGATTTGCTTGATACCGAAGACTCCCCATCCGGATGAGTTGAGTAATTTTTTACCAATAGCTTGTTATAACATCAACTACAAGCTCATTTATAAGGTTCTTGCCAATAGACTGAAGAAGGTTCTCCACTCTATTGTCTAACCAACTCAAGTAGCCTTTATCTGTATAAGACACATAGGAGATAAAATCCTTATGTCCTAGGACTTATTTAAGGATTACAAGAGACCTCAAGCAGCGAGCAATTTTACACTAAAGATATATTTCCACAAGGCCTATGACTTAGGGAATTGGCAACTTCTGACCAAGATTCTCCCGTTGTTTGTGTTCCTTGAGATCTTTACCTGGTGGGTGTTGAAATGTGTCTCCACTGCCTCTTACAATGTACTCATAAATAGAGAAGCAACTCATTTTTTCCAAGACAAAAGAGGGTTGAGACAAAGGGATCCACTTTCCCTTTATCTCTTCACTATTTGTATAGAGTATCATGTCCAAATGAAACAAGGCAACATTAATGAGAACCCTTAAGTCCAATTCCATAGAAAGTGTAGATAGCTCTCCCTCATTAACCTTGAATTTGCTAATGAGCTTCTTCTCTTTTTCTGGGGCAAAGTGAACTCAGTGAAGGTGCTCATGGAGTCACTTAGCAGTTTTGGAGATTTATCTAGACTCCGTGTGAATCACCATAAAAGTTTCCTCATAGTTTCAGATTTAGTAGGGGCAGAGCATCTCAGACTCTTTAATGAAACAAGACTAGACATCCATCCCCTCCCTTTTCAGTATTTAGGCATTCCAGTGATCCATGGCAAGCCAAGGTATGCAGATTGTGTAGCTATCTTTGATAGGCTTCACCTCCGGATTGGGAGCTAGTGCAACAGAAGCTTGACCTTCACATGAAGGCTACAACTGGTTATCTCGACCTTAAACAACATGCAGGTCTATTAGACCTCTCATCTACATTTTCCTTAATAACTAATCAAAGAGGTGGATAAGTGCATGCACAATTTCCTATAGGGAGGTGATTATTCTAGACAATCCCTTGTCAAGGTAAGCTGGAAGGATATGTGTCTTTCGAAAGAGGAAGGAGGTCTAGGCATCATTCCAACTCTAACTAGGTCTAAAGTTAGTATTGCTAAATGAATTTAGAGACTATTTATAGATAAACAGAGCCTTTGGGTGCAGTGGGTCCACACCAACATCCTACGAAATTGAAGCTTGTAGGAACTAGAAACAACTATGAATGTTTCCTGGTCTACGACACAACTCCTTCGGGTAAGACCTCTTCTTGTCTGCTATTCTTCATTACGTTGTCAATGGAAAGAATACTTCTCTGTGGTATGATAACTGGTCTTTGGAAGGACCTATTCACCTACTTCCTAGATACAACTCCATCGGACACTCTTATCTAAGGATAACTAAGGTAGTAGCGATAATTCAAGGGAACCAGTGGAACCCGATGCCTCGATTTGCTACTAATTTTCAATTCCTTCTTCCCAAGAACCTGCCTAAACAACAAAAGGAGGATGAAATTTTGTGGAAAGGCCATCCTTCCAACAATTTTATGACCAAATATTGTAGGACTTTTGGAGGCTCAACTTAGATTGGTCATTGCAGGCAGGAAATCTTATAGTAAGGGACTGCGTTGTCTTCAAGATTGGTCTTGGTTGTGTGGTTTATGCAATTTGGAAGGAGAGGAACCTGATAAGGCATGGACAATGTAGGAAGCCGAAGGAGGAATTTTCCCAGCAAGCAATTAGCTAGATATGCGAGGTCATCTCCATGCGAACTCCTCGACTTACTTGCTCTGCTTTGCTTCTAAGTAACTGGGGTTTAGTGGAGGATGACACAGGTTGACTAGTTTCAACTGTGATTGTTCTCACTAGGTTGTCTCCTTAGGAGTTGTTGTTAGTTTCTCCTTACGTCTGGATCTTAGTGTTTTGTTGATGGTTGGATCTTTTCTTTTAATTTAATTTAATTTTTTTTAAAAATTGATGATACAATCAGGGGGAAAAGGGGCAGCAGGTGCCCTGTTAAAATAAACGTGATTAAATATTTATTAAATGAGTAATTATTAAAGGACCTCCTCTAATTTTAAGCTTTTTCAAACACCTCCTATAGTTTTAAAAATTCACCAGATTCCCCTATTGTTAAAAAAAGTGGATCCCACTAATGTTTATTAATGTGGCAGCTGATATGGAGGGTGAGTATGTAACAGTGCTAACGTGGTAAGTGTGACTATGCAACGGTGTTGATATGGTAGAAAACGTGGCATGTGATGTGGCATGGATACAATGAAATTTCTTTCAAAATTCTAGGGATATGTATGTAATATTTTCAAAGTTCGGGGAGTGTATATGATATTTGGCTAAATCATAAGAAACTAAAGTGTAATTTATTTTATTTTTCTTTCTAAAATGTATATTTATATTCATAATATTTATACTAAAAATAATCTTAGGATAAATATTTTATAATATTGAATAATTAAAATAATTATTTCAATGAGATATATTTTAATAATTCTACTTTCCTCCACATATGAGTTCATAAATAATCAAATAATAATTTCTTTAGTTATACCCTAAATTAACTCTAATTTATTTATTAGTTATAATTAAAAAATTATTAATTGATAACTCTAAAAGTAGAAATATTGAAATGTATCTCATTAAAATAATTATTTTAATTATTTAAAGTTACGAAATTTTTACTTTAAGATTATTTTTAATATAAATATTATAAATATAAATATATATTTTAGAAAAAAAAATAGAATAAATTATACATTACATTATTATGATTTAGCTAAATATTATATGCATCTCCTAAACTTTAAAAGAAATTTTATTATACTTTCTGACATGTCACCCATCACATCAACTGTCACATTATGTTGCACAATCACAGCTTTTACGTCAATACCGTTTTACAGTTAGGACTCACTTTTTTTTATGAAGAAATTTGAAAAAAATTACATCAAATTACAAGAAGATCTAATAAATTTTTTAAAGAATGAAAAGTGTTTGAAAAAATTGAAAAATATAAAAGGTTTTTGTAATAATTACTCGTAAGTTTAACTCTCTCGTACAAAACGCAAATAAATGCATTATATCGTAAGTTTATATAATTTATCATAAATTCATCGTTTGATTTGGTGGTCGCAATCTTATTCACATCGAATGAGCAATTGAACTCGAAAGATGGGCAGGCCTGTGAATAAATCATATTTTACTTCAATAGGAAACTGTTAATAGTGAGAGACAAATATCAACTAGGATCCATGCTCTTTTTTCCCCGGAGGAGGCAGCAAAACCCATATAATTGCTGCATCGTGAACAAAGAACACTTTCTTTTGTTTTATGTGGGCAACCGATCAATCAAACTATGTAACCAGAGTGGAAATGAAGGGAACAGATCATCCATATGTGACTACATAGAGTATTCCATTCCTCGTAACACTTGGTAATGAAGCAGAAGCTTCTTAAATTGTGAACACAGGGCACTTTTATTTAACATGCATTACGATTTACAAACCAC
>JAOXYD010067350.1:0-12758 GCA_028565735.1 Pinacopodium congolense | reverse complement strand
TCAAAGACTTAAACATTAGTAAGAATAATGTTTTGTCATCATCAAAACACATTATTAGAACCACCTTGGTTCAACAGCTATTAATCAACCTAAAAAATTGATAATTTTAAAATAAATATTAAAATAAAATATCCTAGACAAAAGTTGGCTATCAATGTATTACTAAAAAGGAGGTAAATAACAAATTACTTCAAAAGGTTAAGCATCAAAAGGGAGTATAATTTCAACAAAATTAGGACGACTTAAGCATCAACATTAATATTTACCTCCATAAATTATAAAACCATAAAATGCGATTAAATATAACTTGTAGAATGTTCAATAAACCAAAGCACACAATCTGTCTTTTTAATTCAACTATAAATTATACGTATAATTACAACCAAAACACTTCAAGGTCTAAAGAAACAATGAAATAAGACTAAAGGAGAGTAAACTGGAGATTTAGAATGTCATCAACATGACAACTTCCTCTCAAGACTTTTTTTAGCTAGCCTAATAGCAAAAGTCTCTTAAACACCTTGAATAATAACAATAGATACAAGAAATAATGAAATTCGACTATAAAGAAGAATGTAGAGGGATTAGAGAAAATTTATAGAAGTGAGAACTCCTTTCCAAACACTTCTTTCTCCTTAACCAGTGGTACAAGCTTCTTTTTTACCTTGAAAAACAAATAAAATTAAAAAAATACAAGGGAATAATGAAATCTAACTATGGAGAAGAATGAAGAGGGATTAGAGAAAACTAAAGTAAATGAGACTCCTTTATAAGCACTTCTTTCTCCTATGTTAAACTATCAAAACATTGATTAGGAGTTAGTAGAACGAGGATGGATGTGGCTTGAAAATAAGTAGAGAATGAACAAAATTAAGGCTTTTAAGCTTCCTTTCAAGAACATTCCATGTTCTATATATAGTGTTTGAGGAACCCTAGAATGATGAGTTGGCACATCAAATTAGTGAAATACCGTGACTATTCTTCATGCCATCATATATTAGTACCGTAACACATGTTGTCTACCGACCCACAATGACAGTTCCTGGGAGGTATAATGGTGCATTTTATGGCATCCTAATGCTTCTCTGGATGCAACAGTAGTTCCTAAGAGGGACAATGACGTCATTGTTTAACTCACATTGTACTCCCTAGAATATGTCCAACTTTTCTCTTTTTTGTGATTTTCATCTTCAAATGCATCAATCACTTAAACATCACAAAAAGCACACTATAGGAAGCTTAAATGATCAAATATATTGTAAAATTTTTAAAAATGTATAAATGCGTACTTTTTACACATCATCACCAATCAACTAAGTGAAGAAGAACCCCATAGACAATCTTCTTTAAAGGTGAAGAGTAACCTTTTTAATTTTCTATCAATGGATGAGGAATAACCCTTACAAATCATCTAAATATTAAGCCTCATAAGAGATTACAGACTTGAAAGTATCTTACTTGCTTACAACAACTCTCTAGGGTGAAAAAAATCAATATGAAATAATTAATATAAGATAAGCTTACCCGTAAATGTGCTCTTTTCAAATCTTTAATTCTTCTCATCTTCACTTAATCCATAACAACTTCTTCAACAATTATAAACCCATGTATTTATATCCTTGGTATTCTTGTAATCTTGTTTTCAACAAGAACCAGTCATTAGAAAGACTCAAAAATATGTTAGAGATAAATATTAGTTATTAGAAACACATACTAGCCATTAATTGTTGATCATTCAAGCGTATTAATCAACCAATAAGCCATATTGGTCAACTAATATATCAACCAATGATACCATATAAACTCACTGTGTAAAAATTCTAGCATTTTAAGTCATATTGGTCGACTACTTAGACACATTGATTGACCAATATGTCACATTGGTTTCATGCAGGAACCAAACGTAGGAATTAAAATTCTAAAGAAGAATCAATTGGAGAGAAAGAGCATTAAAACAAGACGATATCATGGAACCTACCCTAAGAGCAAAGTGAATAAACTGGAAAGCACTATAAAGCTTAACCCCAGATAAGAACAATTGTATTGGAAGAGATCTTTCCATTTAAAATTTTTCAAAATAAAATTAATTAAACCCTCATAACAATGAAATTAAGAGAAAAAAAAACCATCACTGGATAGGTCTTCAAATCATGAAGCCACTAGATTATGCTATCAAAGGTAATGGAAAATTTTTCCAAAGTAAAATGGACATGAGAAAGCAGCACTCTTAAGAGGAAACATTTGCAAATTCAAATAAAGAAAAGGAATCTTACTATTATCCCATAGTACTTTGCAAAAATACAATATTGCCCACAAAATATGTTTATTTAAGCATAGGAAAAAGCTTCAAATTGGAAGCTACCTAACATACATTCAAAAAGAGAATAGGAACTATCTAGATATGAAAAGGATCCAAATTACTAGCTAAGAAATCCCTACCAATAACAAGTGGAATGAAGAAGAATCTACAAATATAGTTTATATGAACACATTAAGCTCTTGCAATCATAAAAACTTATGATTACTCTATTAATCTCCTAAAAAGCATTAGTAACACTTAAAGAATTAAACCTATTAAACTCTCATTATTGATCTTTACGACTTTAATAGTTATTGTATTAAGCTATGTTAACTAATGTTCTTTGTAGGTTTCTGTCCTTAGATTTGTAACTTCCCCTGTCAGAACTTAACTAGAAGACTTTTATTTTATGATTAATTACCTACATTATATAAAACCAATGTATCTATTAGTGAAACATTGAAAATTTACCATCTAAAAACTTCTATCTTTGCTAAGATATTGATCAACTATTACATGACATATTGGTTAAACACTGAACTATATAGTTGACTAGTGCATGTAAAAATATTTTCTTCTTTTTGCAATTTTCTAAGTCTTTCAAACTTTTAAACCCGTAAAAAATGTGAATCTTTATTAATCATAACCCTTAAAAAGGTTTACATAGTATGTAAATAATATGTGGCAAGTCCTTAAAGCATTAAAATGACCAAGCAAGACTTGCAATAAAAATTATATTGATAGACATATTTTTATCCTTCAATTTTAAAATATTCCTCATGTATATGTCTTATTGTACATCTTTCATATTCCTATCTTTTTTAGGAATTAAAAGCAAAAAACCATTAGTATTAATTTTGTTTTATCATTGTCAAATCAAGGATTAAAATCTCCCTTAGTTCAATAAATATCATTCAAAAAAGAAATGCAACTAGGTTCAAAGGATTCATGTTGCCATTTATACTCCCCACTCATTTTAGCTTCATTCCCCTCGCAGTAAATCAGTGATAATATTATTATAATGTAAAAACTCATCCACTCAAATTGGATAAGGAAATAAAGAAGGGAATTTATAGTTGTCAAAATTGATATGCACAAAGCAATTGATTGTGAATGGAATTTTCATATATGAGGCTTTGACATAATTTGGTTTACCCTCATGTTTAGTTCAATATATTATGTAATTTTATCTTGATTTTTATATAGGTGTCTTACAATGAGATACTAATAGATATGTTTAAATCGACACAAGCTATAAAGCAAGGTCCATACTTTTTTTTTTTCATACATATGAATCATTTAGATACATGTATATAAAATCATGTTTCCAAAGGTATATGGAAATTGATTAGATTTGCAAATGGTGGTCCACTTATATGCCATTTATTCTTTTCCAAACTATAATTCACCCATTAATAGTATTGTATGGTTAGAAAGATTAACATGATGGTAATCATATTCGACAAATTTTAATGCTATCTTTTGCATTGGAATCTGTAACTAATAAAAGGAAGTGGTTTAACGTTCTTGAGTGGCGTTACACTAATAGAGGAACACATGTCATGTATTTTTTAATGATATTACTCCTTTTTTAATGATAGGAACAACCAGCTAAGTAACAATAATAGGTAAGTTAAGTTACCTATCTTGTTGTAATGGATGAATTCAAGTTCTTTAATGATTAAAGGCCCGAAAAAATTGTTAAGGTGCTGAATTAATACAAGGATCTGATGCCACCATAATTACAAAAGACATTATCTCCTTGATAGGTAATTGACCACAAAATATAGTTAGAATTAGGTTTCTGTTCTCTTATCCTTGCTTTCTATTACAAATCCATACTATAATTCAAGAAGTGAAAAAAACAATTGGTAGAAATTTTATAAGTAGGTTACATTCAACCATAAAAAGCTCCACATACTGTAACAATGTTCTTTTAAAAGAAGGCAAACAACACACTACAGATATGTGTGGATTATTAGAAATTTAGCAAAATTAAAATTAAGCACAAATATCCAAACCTGTTTGTTCAAGATTTGTTAGATGAATTAAGCAAAGCTTCAATATTTAAAAATTTCGATCTTTCTTCTACATATTAGAAAGTTAGAATAAAGGTAGGAGACAACTCAAAGATGGTTTGTGACACTTCTTATGACGGATATGATTTCCTAGTCATGCCTTTCATTCTAACCAATGTCTTTATAACTTTTTTCAATATAATGATTAATTCTTGAGCAATTTCTTAGATGATTTTATATGGTCTTTTTAATTGACATCATCATTTAAGTATTCATTAAAAAATTTAAAATGTATTAAGTGTATATAAAGACAAAGAAATATGAATTTGCTAGATCAAAAATAAAGTTTTATTCCACTTCATCAAAAAAGGCCAAGTCTAAATTGATCTAGAGAAAGTTTAGGCAATTGTTGAATGGTCTACCTTATAAAATGTTGAGTTATAATCATTTTAAAATTTGGAAAATTATTACCATCAGTTTATCAAAGTTACTTAAGGATATTGACTTTGTTAACTGATTGCAGTCAGTCATACACAAAATTAGCTCGAATAAATATATCTTTTAACATATAAATTCACATTTAATTCAAGACCAACTTTTCAGTAAGTGCACCAGTCATAACAAGTAATATAGTAGTGTATATTTAATACTCCGAATGTCGAACCCACGAGGAAGTGTGTATGTAAGTACTAGGTCAATCAGATTACAATTATCTAGAGAATTACAGTTTATAAATAAAGAAATTAAAATAAAATTACAAGACTAACCTAGAAAGCCTAGAAAAGTTCCAACCAATTGTAAAAGAGTTTAAGGTTGCTTTTGCCTAAATTATCCAATTGAATCTTTATTGGTTGACAATTTAATTGATAGATTAGTAATACTTAATCTAGGATATCCTCACTAAATCAAGACAGTGATATGTTTAAGATACTTGCTTATCTCTATTAGTCCTATCCCAAAGTTTGTTCATGTATCAAACTTAGGTAATAGGCCTAAAGATCAAGAAGTCTAGTCCTAAAATTCCTAATTTTAGAACTATCACCCTTATGATTAACCAATCTTTGGTTATTTCATTGATTTAAACCATGATGTTTATTGAATTATCCAATACCCTAGGTCGATTTCTCAGATCCTAGATTATCTACTCACTTTGTCTTAAGTGATCAATTTAAGACAAGTATTAAGCATTCAATAAATAAATATCAACTCACTAATCATACATTGAACATTAATTAACATATTTAACCATTAATTAAACACATTTAACAACTTAGCTTAACTGAAATTAAATGTTTCAAATAAATTAATCAAAGATTACAAGAAAATTAACTTAAACAACATAAAATTTGATTAATTCATAAATAATTCCATAATACATAAGGTTAAAGGTTAAAAATCACCAAAGATGGATATGAGATAATTAACTAACTTTAATCCACGTAAGTACAATTTTTGGAATTCACAAACAAACTGCAAATGTGATTTATAATGGATGGAAATGACAAACAAAAGAAAAATCAACCTAAACTACTTTGATCTAAAAACTAAAAGAAAAAAAGTCTTTCTGCCTAAAAACTCTCCTCCCCTAAAGCTTAGAGAAGTCCTCATCTTATAAAGAAGTTGCTGGAGCAAGTGAAGCAGATAGACAATTGAAATTGTTGAAGATTGCTATAAAATTGCATCTGTCGATGCTATACAGCGAGTTGACTCGAAGAAATATGGAGGGATGAAACAAGGAGTTAGATAACATTAACTAATTTGTTGAGGAAGGATGAAACAAGGTGTAAGATAGATCAATTTTTAGATGACTTTAAAAAGTTAAAGTAGTATATTGTTTTATAAACAATTTTTAAAAAATTTAAAAGGAATCAATTGAATTAATAACAAATCCTTAAGGAGTTACAAATAGGTAGCTATACAACAAGTAAGAAAAGTAGTAGTAAGCGACTACATATAATTGAATGCAAGTTGATTCTAGCCTTTAAATAATAAAAAGGATTAAAATGGAGTTAAGACAAATTATTTAAAGTTATAATCTATCTTGAAATGTAGGGGGAAGGGGGATATAATCTCTTCCTTCACCACCAAGACAACTCTAATCCAGCTTAGGTTATGCATATTGAAAGTATCCTATTATAAACTTGAGTCCTTAAATAGCTTAACATTCTTTTCTAGCCAAATAGAATATATGTAGCTATTAAACACAATCATGAACAATGTATAGCCCTCTAAGGAATGTTAAGGGTGGATACTTTATAATATCATTTCAGTAACTATGGTAGCAAAAGTGGTTGCATAATGTATAGACCTTGTTCCACATTAACAAGGTGAAGGAGCATTGAAAATATAGATGATTAAGGGATTCAGCTTCAAATTTCCATAAGGGAAATAGGAGATTAATGCAAGTGGAGCTTTTGACTTGCTCAAAAGTGTTGAGCTTATTTTGAATAGTAAGCTAGAGAATGAAAGCAATCTTAAAAATGATGTGATTAAACCATATTAATTTGTACCAAGGTATTCTAGTGGTTTCAAGCCTAAATAAAGAGTAACAAGATCTATTTCAGAATTTACTAGAAGACTATCTCAGCCAGGTCACTTTTTCCTCTTGATCATATCTTTGGGAGTTCATAAGGATGAACCTTAATAGGAGGTAGGAATACCGAAAAGGAAAGTGCCAAATGTTGCCATTAATTATGGCCTTAACCTTAGTGTTAGGGGGAACAAATGCCTTATGTTATGAACTTTGTGTATGAGGTGTAGAGGGCTTAATTCTATCTAGATATCAAACCAAAGACACGTTACTTCTCCATTGCATATGATACACCTAAATTCCTTTTGCTAGTGGTATTTTAGCCTTAAAATTTGTATCATAGTCTAAGTGGAGTCAATACTAGGGTTAATTTCTGATAAACTCTTGCCTCTGAAACAATGATAATCCTGTAGTGGCTCCTTCTCATTGAGTATTCTCTAAATTCTCTTGGTAAGACAAAATTTTTTAGAGGTTGGATGTATTTATGCCTAATCCACCATCCCTTTTCCACTAACACATATTTCTCCGCTTAACTTTGACTTGTCCTTTCTTTTTAACATCATAAAACTAGAAAAAGTTCCTTAAAAGCATATCAATGGTGTTAAAAACTTGCTTACAAAGAGTCATATATGAAATCTAGTGTGAGGAGATGTTGGAGAGCATAGAGGTCATAGGCGGAAGCCTTCCTACAAAGAAGAGGCTTCTAGTACACCAATTCTCAATTATATTTTGAGTAGTTTCTAGGAATTTCATGGAGAACATAAATGTAGGATCTTTTGGAGTGATTAGGACTCCTAAATAGTTGAAAGGGGGTTGCTTAATTTGTATACCAAAGATTATAGAAAGAGTAGAGGACATGTTGAGTTCATTTGCATAAATGAAAATATGGCTCTTATGAAAATTGATAGAGAAGCTTAATAGATAGTAGAACTCATGTAAAGAACCTAATAAATTTTAAATAGATTTATTCTTGGATCTATATAAAAAGAGAATATCAATAGCAAATGACAATTTGAAAAGTTTAAGCTTTTTACATCTAGAACAAAAAGAAAATCTAGAGGTAGTTGATATTTTATTTGTAACAATTCTTAAGAGGACCTTAATATGAAGGGTAAATAGTTAATGTGATAGATGGCCACTCTACCTGAGACCTTTCCTTCCTTTGAATGAGGCAGTGGGTTCTCCATTCACCAAAATACTATAAAATTTAATGGATATGTACTGCATGATCCAATTGATGAACAATGTAAGGGAACCAAAAGCCTCTAATGTGTGTAGAATGAATTACCAATGCATAGAATAAAATGTTTTGAGAAGTCAATTTTAATGACAATTTGTATGGGCAATATGTGTTTTAATAGTCCTTAAAAATCTCTTGAATAATTAGGATATTATAACTAATGCATCTACCTTCTATAAAAGCTTCTCGAGATTTACTAACAAGCACTTTCAAAACTTGTTTCCATCTTGCCAATAAAATTTTTTAGATTATCTTATACCTAGCATTAAAACATGTAATTTGCCCATAATTTTTTAAAAATGAAGGTTGGTAGTTGAATTTAGATAGGGGATTACCTAAAAGTAAAAAAATTTAAGAAACTGCTTTGCTTATTTAAGTTCCAATTAGGTTCCAAGTATGCTTGAACAAGTGTCTATTTAGGCCATCACGTCTAGGGGATTCCTCAAATTTAATGCTCTATAAGGCTTTCTCAATGTCTAAGGAGAAGATAAGATTAGTAAGGGAGGCAAGAATTTGATCAAGGATGATAGCTTCAAGTATCTAGTACTTGATTGTTTGAACAAGAGAGAGACGGGTTCTTGAAGTTCTTAATAAATTTTTGTAGTAAAAGAAGACATATTGCTTGAGGTCCTTAGATTTCCAAACCCTCTTACCAGTAGATCTAACAAGCTTCATGATCTCACTAAAGTTCCTTCTAGGTAACACAGAATTTTAAAATAAGGCATAATTGAAATCTCCATGCTTAAGCCATTGGATCCTAGATTTTTGTTTAAGGGAAAAGTAGTGATCATCTATTTCAAAAAGGTAGTTCTTAAGTGGATTCATTTCTTCTTCCAATATTGCTAAATGATGAAGATCATCATATAGCTTTCTCTAAGCTTAATCTAGAGAGATTTATATCACACTGCCAATTACTGATAAGATATTATTAGAAAGCCTTAAGTTTGTGCTTGATACATTGGAGATTCCTTGAGTATTTGAAATGCTCAAATCTATAAATCTTGAAGCACATTCCTTTCCTAACCACATTGTAAGATCCCTCCACATTAACTAAGTAATTAAGAAACCCAAAAGGAGTAGCTCTTAGTTTACAAGGGTTTAGATAATGTATTATTATGCATTTATGGTCTAAAATTAACTGATTACTAAAAACTATTTTACTCATAGGGAATGTGTCAACCCATATACCATGAACCAGAACCCTATCAAGTTTCATTCTTAACATTGTCACCCTATCTTGTTTATTACTCTAGGTGAAGAGATTGAAAGCACTATAATACTACCCCGGGGAGGGGGGAAATAATTAGGTATATAAAAAAATTCCTTCTAAACTAATAACCTAACCCACCTAATTGTAATTTCAATTATATGAAATCACTAAATCAAAATTCAATGTTATGCCAATTTTTAACCAAATTCAATCAAATAAAAATCAAACACAAATGCATAAATATAAAGAGGATAAGTACAAGAGAAAAGGAGGCTAGAACATAGGTCAAAAGAAACTATCCAAGGCCCTCCTCATATGTCAAAAAAGAACAGGTGTCTAAGTAAACTCCTTAGCCTTGGAGCAACCTTTGTTTTTATTTCTTTCTCCCTATTTTTCTGTTTTCAATTCTCTTTCCTTTAAGTTGTTGAGGTTATATATATTGAAAGTGTGTTTTTTTATCCTCCACACTTCTATTACCTCCACCAACTCTTTTCTTTCTAGCTATTTGGGTCATGGATGTCGGTGATATAGATTTTAACTTTGTACCCCCGACATCTATTAGTCTAGTTTGTCTCTTTTTCTCTTGGTTTCATCTCCCTTGAAGCTTTACTCTCTATAAAGACTTTTTTCTTTTATTTAATCTACTTCTTTAATGATTTATCTATCTATCATATGTATATATATAAAGAGGATAGGGAAGAGAGGATACACATGGATTTGTAGTTGTTTAACAATCCCTAACAATTGCCTAATCCACTATCCAGCTACTTCTTCAAATTTTCAACTATATTATTCTTCTTTAAGGTGAAGAATAACCCTTACAACTTCTTCTTTCCACAAAGGAGATGAAGATCAATCTTTACAATCTTCTTTCTAGCAACAAGCTACAAAGCAATCTTACAATCTTGCTTAATGACGAAGAGTAATCCAACACAATCTTATATCTAAATGAATGAAGATGAACCCTTACAATCTTTCTTTAAATAGGTAAAGAGTAAACCTTTAAATGATAACCAAAATTCAAAATTTTAACTTCAAAATCCAGCCTCCTAATTCAGGCTTTCTAAAATTAAATCATCCCAACTCAACAATAGCTTCATATGCTTAACTAATGCATTCACTAATGTTCATCCAATGCATTTCACAATACAAATCAATTCAAAACTTATTGAACAATAAAAAATAACTCAAACCTTATTTATCACAGTTCAAGAGCAACCTATTAAAAATATTTTTAATGGAAAAGAGTAAATTATATCATAACAATTAATCAACAAAACCAGAGTTCCCCAAATAGGGCACCAATCACACCTTTAATGGTGTTTCAATTAAACCCACCAATAACAACGTGGATAAAACTTCTAGCTACTAAAAATCAATACTGTAAGCCTCTTGGAACCTTCATTAATCAGAATAAAATTGATTAACACAATAAAACCAAAATAAATGCATCTAAGACCAAGATTAAATAAATAAAATGTAAGAGCTATCAATGCTACACTATTTAAGTTCCAAGTCTATAACCCACGATTTCAACCTTCCAAACCCAAGAAATTATCACAATAAACCTAATCAAAGTGAAATAAACTATAAACTAACAAATTTAATCAACTAAAATGAAAATAAAACCTGAAACAATAAGATTGCATTGGACAACATAAAAGCTGTCAATATGGGAGTACTCTAATTCTAGCTTAATGATAAATGATTATAACCTTTCAAATGGCATAAAATTAACACGATAAACCTTATAGAAGCTAAATAAATCAATTAGAAATATAAAACAATAATTTTTAAGCACAAAAATTGGATTTAAATAATGAAAGATCAAGATGAAAGATGAAGAACACAAAAATTTATAACTTTGATGTGGGACAATTTGTATGCTCAAATATTCAATAAAATTGCATAAAGATTGAAAAAAAGTTTAAGGACTCTTATTTTATAGATCTATAAAGTGAATAGAGTCGTTGTATATGAAAATAACCATTAAAGAGTAAAAAAGCAGTTGAAAACCGAAAGCTACACATTCTAAAAATCTAATCATTGGACATTACCTTAGTTTTGCTCAACTATTAATAGTGTCATTAACAGATTTAGGATACCCACTTTAATGTCTTATAAAGAACTATAATGAATAATTTCATGACTATAATAGCCTTATATAATTCATGTTAATAACCACTGTTAAAGATAATCAAACTCAACAAAAACATTTACAATCGCTTTCAAATCTTTTCTTAATATCAAATGCAATTCCATATAAATTTCAAAAGTTTTCCAAGATGATTAAGGACACCAAGGCTTATTAAATAAGTTCAAACATAAAAATTTGTCTTGGTTTATATCAATTAAAACTCATTTAGAAACATTACTTTCAAAACTAATTCTAAACAATTCATAAACACTTTCAAAACATTGTTTTCACTTTAAAAAAAATTTAGACAAGTTATAATTCACTACTAAAATGATTTTAGACACCAAAGCATTTTAGTTAAACCAAAATGCTACATATGCCTTGGTTATAGAAATTTAAACACTTGAAAACTTTCCAAAGTTCCAGAAATCATTTCAATGAATTTCTAAACCTTCTCAAAATTATTTTTCATATAAAAACTTGACTGAAACAAAACCAAACATACTAAAATAACTTCAATTAAGTTTCCAAAACACTTTAACAAATCAAGAGGACTTACTTAAAATAATTAAGAAACCAAATCCTAATATGTCAATTCCATAATCAAATTTAACCAATCACTAAAACATTTATCCAAAACCTATATGCAAATGCTCATGCAAACATGACATGTAAAAGTGAGCTCTGTTAAAACATTAACTAAGTTCAAGAAAACTTACATATTGAGACAATTTCCTAAGCCTATCTAAACTTCTTCATCTTGTCTCGATCTTCCTTCCAACACTTCAATCCTTGCTCAAACTGCCTTTTCATTCATTAATGCTCTTCTACCTTAGGCTTCAACACATGTCCTTGTCTATTTTACATTATCCTATCTTTTTAGTACATAAAAAAACATTAGTAAAAATTATGTTTTTCATCATAAAAAACAAATATTAGAACCTCCCTTGGTTGAATAGAGATGACCTTTAATTTTTTTGTCCCTCACTCTAATCTAAGAAATGTATTAAAATCCCTACAAGGAGGTTTGAGATTGAGACTTCCTTTTGATTTAGTTGTTGAAAGCTTGGTATTGAAATCACCTAAAATCAGTCACAGGGAACTCATGTTATAGATGAACTCATTTAGGCTATTCCATAATTTAGTTCTCTAGAAGCTTAAATTGGTTGCATAGACTATGGAGATGTATATTCTTATTTGGAAGGACCTAATCAAACCAAACAAATGAATAACTTGGCTTGTGGCCTGATGATCTATGATCTCAAGCATCTTTGGATTATAACCAATTACTACTCTTCCTTTAAAGTGATGTAGATGATTGGTG
>JAOXYD010067320.1:0-12760 GCA_028565735.1 Pinacopodium congolense | reverse complement strand
GAACTCAGCATCTACGCTTGAGTTCTGTTGTTCTTACTATTAATTTTAGGAATATATAATTGGCAAAGATATAGCAGGAGCATCAAGGATTCAAGAAAAATTCACCATGAGATTTATTAATTCCTTCTTTCTTATGTTTTTTTGTATGATTATTTCAATGTGTAGGAACTAATTTTCTCTTAGGATTTGGGTTTTTTCAAACTCTAGGATGTAGAGTTTATTGCTATTATTGGATTAACTCTTAAGTTCTAGATTTTGAATTGGATTTATAAATGGATGCTTATGAACTTTAAATGCAATTGTTATATGAACGTAAATGTTGTTTTCAAAGCTTTTATTTATGTATGATTAGATTCAAAGATCAATTACATGCGTTAGATCATTCCCTTGACAAAATATCTTGCTTGAGGATCTAGAGATAGGCTTACATAAGATATCCGACTTATGTGTGAGCTTAACCAAAATAACAAATTCCATATATCCAAATAATGCAATTAATCTTTAGATTAGGATAGTGAGAACTTTCACCTAGTTTATTGAATTAAATAGAGTTGCATAACTCGAGAAAGAGTAAAATTTACATTAGAGAGTCTACACTCTAATAAATCAAGGAATTTGAGTTAATATAAGAATACAATAAATGAACATGCATTCTATAAGGCATAATTACCTTAATCCTAATTTCATCTTTGATTGTTAATCTTTTCAATTATCTTAGGAATTTCTATTAATTTTTAGTTATTTTCTTTTTCGTCAATCAAACAATCTACCATTTTGATAAGTTGGCTAATTTAGATAGGAATTCATTAATAATAGTTTTCCTCATGGATTGACCCTAAATTCACTAAACTATATTATATTAAATATAGGTACACTTGCTTTCTTCGTGAGTTATGATTTAGTCAACATGTTTCTTATTTAAAATTTTGTCGAGCATAAGCACCATTATAGTGCCACCATTTTATGGCCATGGCCAAAAATTCCTTCTCGTAAGTCGACATCCCCATATGTTTCTCAACCAAGATCTTACTTAGCTAGGTGATTGGGTGGCCCCCTTATAGGAGGACAATTCTATACCAGTTCCACATATGGTGGCCTCCACTATAAACAATTGAGAGAAATCTAGCATAGCCAAGACTAGAGCCTTCATAAGAGCTTCCTTAAAACTTCAAAGGCCTATTGCTAGTGTATTCCCCAGTTTCACTCAACCAAAACTTGTTTCTTAAGCAACTTTGTAAGAGGTTTAATTGAATGAGCATAACCCTTAATAAATCTTCTATAGTAACTCGTGAGTTCAAGGGACTCCTTTAGCTCCCTAAGATATTTTGGAGCTGTCTATTCCTTAATTGTTTTGATTTTCCTCTCATTGATAGTCATCCCTTTCCTTGAAATTGAATGACCTAAGTACACTATTTTTCTAGCCCCAAAGATGCACTTATTACCCTTAACAAATAATTGATAGGTCTACAGTAGTACCATAGCTTCTATGAGATAACTAATGTGTTGCTTTAAGGAACTACTATAGATGAGGATGTCAACAAAAAAACATTGAAATAAACTTCCTTAGGGATGGTTTGAATATGTCATTCATTAAGCATTGACAAATGAATGGGGCATTAATCAATCCAAAGGCATCACTAGGATTTCATAGTGGCCCTCACGTGCTCTGAAAGTTGTCTTAACTATGTCCTCTTCATACATATCAAATGATAGTTGAACCTTAAATCTAGCTTAGAGTACCAATTTGAACCGCGTAGCTCATCCAACAATTGCTCAATCAAAAAGATAGGAAACATATCCTTAATTGTATGTCTATTGAACTCCCTATAGTCCACACAAATTTGTCAAGTGTTGTCCTTTTTCTTAACCAAAACTACTGGTGATGCAAAGGGACTTAAGCTGTGTCTAATGGATCCTTATTTGTAATAATTCTCTCACTACTCTTTTAATTACATCCTTTTGATCTCCTAAATACCTGTATGGCTTAATGTTGATAAAGATTATCCTTTCCTTTAATCAAATTATGTGGGCTTGGGGTCTATGAGGTGGCAATCTTTATAATTCTTATAATAGCCCATTAAATTCTACTAACAAAATTCAACTCATACAATTCCTAACTCTATTCCTCTAAATTCATTTGCTACATTTAATACTCCAGTGGGTAAATTAATTGCATCATGTAAAGGCCCCTAGTCTTGAACCTTTAAAAATCATATTCGACCCGTTTCTTGACACCATTCGAGCCTTATTGCATGGATTTTCCAATAAGGTAACTAGTTTTCCTTCCCATTTAAACTTCATCATTCTTTTTCTAAAGCTACATAACACATCATCAAACCCAATACTAAGTCACAACTCCCTAACGAAATAACTAAGGCATTTATCATAAAAGGTAGTCCCTGCATTTTCCACATAAATCCCTTATACTTCTGATAGTAGTACAACTTGAGTCCACCCTTACCGTGATCTGTATAGGTGGTGCTATCTATAACTTACCTTGGCTTCGCCTAGCCACTGCCTCGTTTAAAAAGATATAGGTGCTTCCATTATCAATTAATACTTGTATATGTCTCTTTTAATGAAATCCTTTTACTCACATTTGTTTATATTCCTCCTCTTCCTTTGTTCCTAGCATAGCTTGAAAGAACAAGTTAGGAGATCCATCCTCCTCATCTGCCAACTTTATCACTTGTGTTGCATCATCCCTCCCATTCTACTCTTCTACCATATAAAATTGGAGTTGTCTCTTTTTATATATGTGCCCTGGGTATAATTCTCATCGTACCAAAAGCCCTACTGCTTATTATCTTGAGCCTAATTGATGTTTTCTTATTATAACCTTGATTAGTTATCCCTAAAGTCCTAGGTGTTGGTAATATTCCCTTGTTAGAGGACAACCTTGCTCTTGCCACAATTTTAATAGCTCCCTTATTCCCTATGACATTATGTTTTTCAAAACTAACAACACTCTTCATATTCCCATTTAATGAAAGGTTAATAGAGTAGACTACCATTATAGCCTGCTGTTTTCAAGATACAGTGTATGCTTATTAGAGACTATGAGGCTCAAATAATTTTCGATAACTTCTATCTCAAGCTTCATCCTTTTTAGGAAAAAACCAATCAAATACTCTATTATCAACTTATTTGAATACCTATCAAACTTGTTGCAATACTCCTAAGTATAACATTCTTGCTTTAACTCCTTGAAATCACCCACTAGATCATCAAAGATCTCCTCATTAAATCTCTATTTAATGGCATGAACTAACTCATCCTAATTCAATGGCTCCTTTTAGGCTCGATGTTTGATTATAAGATGATATCACTCTCGGGCACATCCCTTCAAATTCATTATAGTGATGCTCACTCTCCTATTATCTAGTGTATTATCAAGAGTGAAGAATTTTTCATACTTATATAACCAATTGTTCACTCTTATTCCATCAAACATTGAGAAGTCTATCTTATTGAATCTCATAAGTAACATTTACCCTTCATTCATTGAAACAATCTTCACTAATTTTAGCAACGAGAGAGTTAAGATTTGTAGTATTGCCCATCATCTTTATAAGCTCTTAAAACACTGTTTTCAATTCCCCCAACTCCTTTTCTTACTTGTCAATATTATTTTTATTCTCAACTAGAATCTTCTCTTTCCTTATCTAAGTCTCCATCACTAATCCCAATCCTTCCCCATTTCTTCAAAGCTCAACTGCTCTAATTCCTTCAGCCATAATGTGATTGTCGAGGCCCATCTGTTATAATACCAAGTTGTTAGATGAAAAATGAAACCAAATGGTATCAATAAATTCACCAAAGAGAGGAGGGAGAAAGGATCCAAACAAAATACTTTTTGAAGCATTCCCTCCATCAGGGTTTTTATAAATATAAAAATCTATTTTGTAATAGGCCAATATCATTAGCACATGTTTAAGATATAAATAACAAAATTATTACAACGGGGCATTTGATCTATGTATACCTATACTATAATAGGACAATGTAATGGTTTTATATTTAAAAACTACTAGCTAGTAACATTATCTTCTTTAACCCTCTTTTTCTATAATAGATGGCTAACAACAGAGAAGAAAGGGGATTATCGAAAAGAGTGAAAGAAAAAGGCAGAAGGGTTAAGGAAACCTAAGGCTAACGGTGATAAGAAGAGAGATAAGGAGATGGCTAGGGTTTCTTTTGAAATAAAAGTCCCTTTTCTTTTTTTATATAAATATTGATAGGATGGGTCAAAATTAACCTAATCCTAAACCCAACTTTTATGGGTACTACAAAAATAATGTGGATTTATCAATTTTTTTACAAAAGTCAGTTTTAAGGTACTGATAGCAATAAAATTATGGTATAATAACCAAACTACTCTTTATATTGCAAAATCCTATATTTCATGAATGAACCAAGTATATTGAAATTCGTAATTATTTCGTCTGTGAAAAAGCATAGCAAAATTTATTCTCTGTAAGATATATAAAGACTGGATAATAATTAGGATAATATTTATAAAATCTTTAGTAAGGTTTGGGTCAGTTATATTTGTAACAAGTTGAGTATGATTATCAAAAGGAGGAGTGGTGTAAAATATGTATATATATAGTGTTAATATCCCATATTTGAAATATAAAAGAGCCTAAGACTTTAAAATATGTATATATATATATATATATATATGTATCTTTGTTTATAACCATAGACACTAAAAAATTATTTATCACTCTTTTTATAGATTTAAATATAGAGTTCATTAAACTTTGAAAGGGGCTAAGGGATTGGTTAAATAACATAACTAGGACTTTGGTAAGGTTCCTAAATTGGTTGTGTTCACTGTGAAATCTTTAAAGCACTTATGAGGATTCAATAACAGTGTTGAGATACTAGTTCTTACTCTTTAGCTAGATCATAAGCTTATTACAAGCCCCAAGGATTCCACAATCTCACTAGTTATTCAATTTCAGCTTTCAACCCTTTTAAGAAAAAATTAATGAAATATATTTCTAGTATGATCAATGGATGAGATTAGAAATCAAAATAGTAACATTATTGCTTAACTAAATCCACTTACTTTAACTCCCTCAATTCACTTTGAAGATCTGCAATCCTATGTTCCAAGGCAATTATATACTCTCCCCAGCCAGGTATTTCCATTATCAATCTATTTCTCAAAAGAATGTGAGGTTACCCGAATACTTCCTTTGTGAAATGTATCAATACAATTCCAACCTTTAACTCAGCCCAGCTCATTCTATCACAAAGACAGGCTTACACTTAAGAATTTAGCTTCGTAAATCTTTATTATTATATGTGGCAAATTTCACCTTACAAAATCATGTATCATATAAGTTTTTACCGTTAATACCTTTCTCCAATACCTGTCTTTCGTCCTCCTTATAATGTCTTTTATTACCTTTACTAATGCAATTGAATGATCCATTATTACAATGCAGCTTTCAAGTTTCAATTTTACCTTTAAACTTGGTTTCTTAATATTTCTTCCACCTACATCATGTCCTGTGGCTTAGTTCTATTTTCCATTACTACAATTTTTCCTTTTATTAGAGATTAGAGAGAGAGAGAGAGAGAGAGATTAAATGGACAAAAAAAGACCTAACTACATGTCCGAGTCTTATAGCCCCTTTTGGTTGCCACATCACTTAAAAATAAAATTTTAATTATTAAGGCAAGAAGGGTGTAATTGTAATTTTAAATAAAACTACAAAGTAGTGTTTTAAATACCATTATGTTTTGACCGATACTAGCTGGAATGTATCGTACTGACGTGGAAATAGAACGGTATTGAGTACCAATTGGAACAGAACGTACCGATATGGAAGCGGAATAGTATTAACTCTTATTGTTTTGGAGAATAGTACTAATCAGTACTAATCGCTCTAGCTAGTATCAATCGATACCATCTCTTCGGTACCGTACCAGGGATTAGTCTAAATTAATGAAAATTTCTCCATTACCAACGCCAACGACTACTAAATAGCTCTACGACGCCATCAACTCTCTACCTTATAGCCCTTCTCCCTACGAGGCCACCAGCTACATCTTTTGCGACACCACCAACTTTTCTTTTTGTCCTTTCTCCCTGCAACGCCACTAGCCCTCCACTGCCAGCGCCAAAACTTCTCACTTCAATTCTCCTCGACACTTTTGCTTAGCAATTTTTGCTATAGACTAATGTGAAAATTTTTGCAGAATAAGGATAGTCGATTTAATTTGATATTAGGATTGAAGCTAGTATTAAATCTAGTTAATTAGTGGAATGATGGCACTTTTGTTTGGCGTTTTTGGTTATAGACTAATGTGAAAAATTTTGCAGAATAATGATAGTTGATTTAATTTGATATTAGGATTTGAAGCTAGTATTAAATCTAGTTAATTATGGAATGAGTTCCACAACTTGGAATATGTAATGAATGTTACAAATCAAGGACATATTAAGATTTGAACCTAGTATTTAAATCTAGTTAATTGATGGAATGAGTTTTCAATTTGAAACTCGTGCATTAAAGATTGGGAATTTGGGATTGTATTCTCTGACACCTTTTTATAAGAATTATCTCTTTTAATTTTAAAAATTATTTAAAGTTTTTATTATTAATTTATTTATTTAACTTTAACTTTCTAAAAAATGTCCAAAGTTTAATTGGATATATTCTAAATTTTAATGTTGATAATTTATAACAATTGACATAATTCCAAAACTTTAAAGATTGTATCAATTGCTATTAGTTTAGAATTTATAAATTATAATTAGAATTTATCAATTTATGATTAAATTATGTATAATTATTCTAAAATTAAAATAATTTTCATGAAATTGCAAGTGAAATTATGCTAATTAAAGTATTATTAAGAGAGGATTATATTAATTATTATGGGAATATTGTTTATAAATTATAATTAAAATCTATCAATTTATGATTAATTTATATCTAATTAATTTTAAATTAATCAATTTTCATTAACAGAATTATATCAATTATTATTGAATTAGAGTTTATAAATAATAATTGAGATTTAATAATTTATTTTTTATGTTTATAATAAATAAGAATAAATATATAATTGTTATTATGTCAAATTTATATTATTATTAATTTTTTGAGATAGTGTTAAAATAAAATTGAAAATATAATATATAATATATAAGAAAAATATTTCATAAATTTTATAAATTTTAAATTTTAATTTATAAATTTTAAAAATTATCAAAATTAATCAATATTAGTATAATACAGAATTAAATTGAACATCGATATCGACATGATATTTATAACACTGCTAGGGAGCTTCCATATCCCCTGAGGAACACGTGGCTACTACAGGGCCCATTCAACATTTAAAGAATGACTTGAAGTGTTATGACGGGAAGGGTAAAAAAGAGAATGTAGTGCAATCGATAAAATGCCTAATTTGGTCCTTCCCCTATCGTCCAGAAATCGTTGTTGCTGCTTTGTTTGCGTGAGTTGGTCTCAAGCTTGTGATACACTTGCATGAATTAACTTAGAACGAAAAATGGAGAAACTTGATGAAAACGGTTAAAGAAGGAATAGGTTCAAACAGATCCATAAACGATTCGGAGTATAATCATTTCTTTAGTCTCGATGTCAGGCTCCCTAGACAAAAGCTCTGATCAATTTTTCTATTGAAGAAGGAGTAGATTAAGTGCGTTGAAGTTCCATGAGGCATCGAAGGTCCTCAGCTCGATACTGGGCACAAATGACTTGGTACGAACAATCCATCTCTTTGTCTCCTGGCACCTAGTAATTAAGCTTCTTGCTCATTTGATTCCTTTATTTAGTGGGTGCTTTAAATTTTTGGGTGAAGGTGGGTTTGCTTTATATTGGAGTTTCTTGAAGTTATAATAATCGAGGTTGGACTGAATCGAATCAAAATTATTACACCACTTCAACATTAAGACCTCATGTTTGCCTTTCTAAAGAACCTTTCATATCAATATTAAATGTGGTCTTTGTTAGGGTAATTGGAGTTTGAGTATAATGTGTTATTGTGGAAATTTGTAAGTTGAGAGGTGGAGGATCTATGATATTCTGAATATTCTTGAAGTTGTTGATGCGACATTCTTGATCCATTTGTTACTGTGTTTGAGGTTTACCTGGTATTTAGTTGTACAAACGGTTTGTACTTTAGGATACATGTAAAGGGTAACGTGGCATTTCCAAAATGGTAATATGAGCCATAGAAAAGAGAAAATGTAGGGTTTGTAAATCAGTCAATTGCCGTTGATGTAGGTTTTTCCTTAGAATCGAAGTTCTTGATGACAGGAGTTTGAGGAAACATTTTAGCGAGTTCATCGAGTCAGAAAATTTTAACAGTTTACAATGTTCAGTTGGTGCAAGGTTATACATTCTTTTGTAAGAATAGTTTAATATTTTTCTTGACTAACATCCTAAATCTCGAAGAAATTAGTCTTCATGAAATGTAAAGTCAAATGAAATGGGGTTTTTGATTGGAGTTGATGAAAGATACTGAATGTTCCCAATCTTTTATTTCATGTTTTCTGACCAAAGTATTCCTCTGCATATGGGAGGAAAGAAACAAAAACTTCTGGGATATGCCAGTCAGAAAATTGGCAAGGCTTCCCTATTCTGAAGCATTAGTATTGTTGAGAGTACAAGCTAAAACTTGCAATATGTTTTTTTAAAAGTTTAGTGACCTAAGATAAGGAATTTTTTGTTTTTGGTGGACTTGATATCCTTGGAATTTGCTGCAAAAGTATTGCTGGGGTGTAAAGCCCAGATTTTGAACCCAGAAAAAAAATTCATACCTGGCCCACAAATCTGACCTGATCCGACAGAATTAACAAAAACATTAGGTTTTAAATTTTTTTCAGATTCTTCTTCTTCTTCCATCTAACCAACGGCTGCTGCATCCTTTGAGTCATCTTCCTTTTGATTAGTTTTCTTCAAAGGTTCCTTCACAAATCTTCTAGTTTGGTCTTGTCCTTCTTGAGGAAGAAAGGAGAAAAGAAGGGTTGTCTAGCCGAAGAAGGAGAGGAGGAGAAGGAAAGAAGGAAAGAGAAAAAAAAAAAAGAGAGAGGAAGAGTGGGAGAAGAGGAGTGAGCCGTGAATGAGAGGGTGAGAGGGGAGGAAGGAGAGAGAAAGGAAGGGGGAGAGAGAGAAAGAAATAAAATAAAATAAAATAAAATAATTTAATATCAAATCTGTAAATTGTGAAAGTATAGGGTAAGTTGAAAATATTAGAGTATATTTTGAGATTTTGAAGAGTTTAGGATTTATTTTGTAATTTTAGAAAATTTAGGATAGATTAGTGAATTAGGAAAATTTTAGAGTATTATTATTATTATTATTTAGTCTAATTGAAATTTTCATTAAATAGGTGCCGAAAACGAATTGGAAGGAGATGAGATTGAGATGGAATAAGAATTTGGAATTTGCGAAGTTCAGATAAGGATTAATTTAGAATGTACCGTATTTTGTATTTTATGTGAAAAAGTGATAATATGATTTTTTTATATAAAAATTAGGAAATTAAAATATTTTATTTGCGAGTTTTGCGTAAATAGTGAATAAATGCAATTTGTGCGAAAGATATCATTTAAATAGATTATATTATGTGAAGATTTTTCTTTTAAATGAATATTATAATTTATATGAATTTTTGAAAATGGAATATGTCCTTATATAGATATATATATATTCTTGGTGAAAATTTTAAATAATGTGATTTTGCGAGGTATGCGATTTAGAAGTAGCGCGTTATGTGGATTTTATACGATTTATGAATAATTATGATTTTTGGAGCGTTATGAAACAAAGGTATGAATATATACAAATTACGCTTGTATGAGAAATATATACATGGTTACGTGATTAATTTTGTGATGAACTATAGAATGATGGAATAGAGAATTTGTGAAATATTAAAGAACCATAAGGAAATATTAGTTTGTGCCTTGCCTAGGTAGATTTATATTCGATAGTCTTGATATTCATGTTATGAGATTGATACTAATCATTAGACACGTGTCGGGATATCCTGAGGTGAGGATGTCCTTGTGATATTGGCATTCCGAGGTGGGAATACTCAGGATACTTCTAGGGTGAGAAGTATCTTGTATAATTTATTTCGATGAGACCTGGTGTCCTGGGGTGGCAATACCCAGGATATCTCTGGGGTGAGACGTATCTTCTATGGTCTATTTGTCGGCAGACAATTAAGTATAATTCTACTAGGTTAAGCGGGGTTCTTAAATTTAGAAAAAGTATAACTTAAAAATATAGAGATTAAAGAACTGTCTTGGAATAATTTATAAATAATATAAGTGATATAAAGCATGATATTAAATGAGATGCATTGTTTTATAAAAGTTGTAATACTGTTCATAAGGATATTATATTATTTGTATATACTATGTGATGTATGATGGGTACATTTTAATTAATCTTGATTGAGTTAGCAGCTTATTCCTTGCTAAATAATTTTTTTCAAGAGATATTCAATAGATCTTAGATATTTTGGATTTCGATTGGTGTTGGCGATAGAGGTTAGGTTGCCCAACTTGTCGCAAGATGTTACATGAGCCATTTTTAGATAGTTTATCATTTTGTTTTAGCATTTTGATAAATTTATTTTATGGTTGAGATTGTTAAAATGAGTAGATAGATTATTGAATTTATTGACATTAGTAATTGCAATTTTTATTAATGAATATTCGTCGTTTTATTGAAGTTATCGTTGGATTATTGAGTTGTTTATTAAACTACATGGGGTATGGAATTTGTGAATTTTAGGGTTTGAGTTGAATTGAAAATTGAATTGAAGAAAATATGGTTACTTGAATTGGGAAATTGTTGTGAATTAAGAATTGACAGGTGTAGTAGTATGAGTTTTACAATGGTAGGAAATAATTGGATGTTATGAAACTATCTACAAATCGAATTGACATTAAATTTATAAGATAAGATGTTTAAGATTTAAAGATTCAAATAGTGTTAGATCGATCTTGGATCATCAAAAAAATCAATATAAGGTGAGAAGAAGTAAATATTATAAAAAATAAAAAATAAAAATATTTTATTAAAAAATAAACTACTAATATCTATTAATATATAATATAAAAAATAATATTCCAATCAAAATTAAATTTAATATAAAATTTTAAAATTATAACAATAATTAAATTTACATTTATGTAGATGATTGTATCTCATCTTTATTAAGGATTTCAAATTCTCTATTGTTATATAAAAAGTCATAGGCCACGCTTTTATCTAAAGTAATTACATCAACATCTTCGATTTTATTTGAATAAATTATAAATTAAGAAAGAATACAATGATTTTCTATTCTAAAATATAGTACTTTAATTTCTTAAATATATTTGAAATAAGATAATAATTAATAATTAATAGATGTTCTTAATTTATTCATTGTAGCAAATAATTAATAGATGTTCTTAATTAAGATTAAATGATGATTCTTCTTCTTATATCTAAAAATCAGTATGATCAATGCAATTAATACTAACAAAATCATTTTTTTTACTAAGCAAAAATTAATAATAAAAAGTATAATTACTTAAAAATGAAATTCAATCAATAATACCTACTCTTCATCCAAGATTATATAAAGTTATCGAGACTTTAATACCCCAAATCATTTTATTTCTTCGTATATTCATATTAAAAACACTTAAATTATATTTATAATTGATATGGTTGAATTATATGACATTTTTATATGTATTTCAATATGAATTCATCTTTATTTTATTTCCTAAATACTTATTTTGTGTTTATATTATATTTTGATGCATATTTAATTACTAGACACAAATTTATATAAAAAAGAAGAAGATTAGAAGTAATTTGAAGCAAAGAAGATGAGGCTTGCAATTGAATTAAGAGCACAAATATTGGTCTTGCATTAAGAAGCTCCAAAACGCAATACACTTAACATAAAACTGTGGAGGACTTGTTTTTGGTTTGTTTTGGGAATTAAAGGAAAAAGACCTAGGTTTGGCTTGGT
Organism: Pinacopodium congolense; assembly: GCA_028565735.1. Lineage (NCBI taxonomy): Eukaryota > Viridiplantae > Streptophyta > Magnoliopsida > Malpighiales > Erythroxylaceae > Pinacopodium > Pinacopodium congolense. The sequence goes on along the minus strand of JAOXYD010067320.1, from coordinate 724 downwards.
AGTTGACGGCTGCACACTTAAAATACAAAACAAAGAGGAGAGACTTGGAGGCTTGGTGAGGACGTGAGGAGCTCATCCAAGTGTGAGTTGTTTTTGTCTTCTTCTCCACATATGAGACCAAGCTTTGGATGAAGAGTGGAGGGACGTTTCTTAGTGAGAACTTGGTCAAGAATAATGGCTAGAAATCTTTTGTAAAAGAGTGAAGTCGAAACAATGGAGAGAAGTCCTTCACCTTAGTCAACAATCATGGCTACACATGCATTGAATTTTGTCTTTGATTGTTGTTTTCAATTTTGCCATTTTAGATTCTGAATTTTATCCTAGATTAATATGTTGTTTTGATTTTGATTGTTTGACATCTATGATGTCCGAATATTGATAGTTTAGTCAAGTTTTGTGCTTTCTCATGCATGGCCGAATGCATTGTTTTGTTTCCATAACCGAATCCTTGTTTTTCTTGATGTAACTGAATGCTTAAACCTTGTGTTTTATTTTCTCATCCAATCATTGGGTATTGTTTTATTTTCAACCATTGAATGATAATTTCATATTTACCTTGACCAAATATTAAGTTATTTAAAGCTTTAATTCATTGAGTTTCATTTATCCATATAGTATTTAGTTAATCTATGTTTAGTACTTAGTTCCTATACATGTTCTTAAGTTTTAATTCATTTAAAATTCAGTTTTTGTTTAATTTTAAATCTGAAATTTTTATTTAAAA
>JAOXYD010067299.1:0-12760 GCA_028565735.1 Pinacopodium congolense | reverse complement strand
TAGCTCCATATGATCTCGAATTTTAGTTGATAGTTAATTGCAGTATTTGAAGGCAATTGATGCTTTTAATTTGGTGAGCAATGATTGATTCTATATTGATTTCTAACCTTTAAGTTTTTCTTTTTATCTTGAGTGCTTGCATGTGTTAGTAATCCGTTCATAGGATATTCGATGTTCAAGTACATTTTGTATGATTTATCATAGGAATATGGGATGGGATGTTTGAAATAGTTGTTAAAAAAAATGAAAAGAAGAAAAAAAGAAATGAAAAGAAAAAGAAAGAAAGAAACAAAAATAGAAACAAAAGAAAAGAAAAAAAGGAAGAAAATGAAAAAGAATATCATCGTTGTGTTTGCATTGTTAATCAAACAATTATCTTTTTTTCCGTTGTTGAATAAAAAGTATTGTTGTTTCTCTTTTGTTGTTATGTAGTGGGAAATACTCACTCCGCTAGCTTCGACTCAAATTAAGGTTGAAGTTATGAGTGGTGTTTTTAACCATTTGAGATGGTGATTTAACCTAATAATAGGGGGTGTTCATGAAAAAGTGTTCATTTTCGCATCAAAAAGTTAGATGACTTACCAAATAAGCATTATCCAAATCTCATGTTGTATCGCTTCTTCATTTGTATTCGGTTGTTTCATTTGTATTTAGTCATCTTAAATATTCTTGACTATATTCATGTGATGACTTATTCAAGATGGCTTGAACATTTAATATTATGCATTTGGATTACTTCCTACTAACCATGTATGTGTGCATATGATAACCTAAGTTTTTGCCATTAAAGAATTAGGATTTACGAACTTGATTAAAGGAATTAATTGATTTTTGATTGTACTCAATTAGATTATGACTTTATTTTGAGATTAATAGAGTGACGTATTTAAATCATTGCTTAAGGATAAGCAATAGTTCAAGTTTGGGGGTATTTGATAAGATTGAAATTTGTTAAACTTTCATATGCTTTTTAATGCCATTTTAATCTTATTTTATTGTTTGAATACTCATATTGTGTTATATTGTGTTTAATGACAGGTTTATTTCCTTAACACAAATTTTAGGTCAAAGCATGAAGACTTTAAATCAATTTAAGCAAAAGCCAAAGATTATTTTTATTTTAAAAATAAAAGAAAAAAAGGAAAAATTAGTTGCTATGCGTTTTGAGCTCACTATTTGCATTAATCAAAACGGTGATGAGTACAGGAAAAAAAGACAAGATACCAAGATCTGTATTTTTTGTGGTATCTTTCATCATAGAGTTGCGAGTACCCTATCCCCTATACTTTCCTTTACATCATCAGTCTTCTTTTTCTTCCTCATGCTCCAGTCTTTCAAGAACGCTTTAACAACCTTAAATAGTGGTATGGTCACCTTTACCTAGCAGAAAATGTCAAAGATTGCAATATCCTTCATCTTTTCTCGAACTATCTCTTTTTCATTTTCCTTATTTTCTTGCTTTTCCTTCTTGTCTAACTCATCCTCTTCTTCTTGCCTCACACTTCATATAAAAATAGCAAAGATGTTCTTCTTAGGATTCCTCTTTGGTTAGCTAGGAATTCCGTTGGAAACTTGGGTTTACTACTTTCCTATAAAGTCTACTAACTAGACATATTCTCCAAATTTTTTATTCTGTTACTCGTTTCCTATCAGAACTAAAAAGTTTTGGTGGCTAGATTCTACACGATCTCCTCTAGTTACATTCCTTCTACTTGTGTTAATAGTGGTGGAGGTAAAGGAGGCCTAGGTTGTTGGACTTGGTAAAAATCTAGCAAAGAGTTAACCCTTGTGGCTGTTGTATGGTAGGTGGTTTAAAATTGGAACCACCTCCTTGTTAGTTGACCTAAAATAAAAAATTTAGATGATCCTTCCACCCTAAATTATAGGTGGGAGCATGAGGATTATTCCTTTTTTATTGACCTTGAGGTACCTTGATGGCATATACTTGCTAGTCATTCTACAAGGTAGGATATGCATCAGTAGAATGACTAGATAAGGAGAAATTGTCACATACCTTGGTTTTCCCTTTGCCAACTATCATCTGTTCCACCAAGCATGTGAGGTTTGCCACTTGCTTCTCCAACCTCGAGATAACAATGTCCTTAGTCTATTATAGAGGGTGAGATGTTGTTCTTACTGCCCCAGTACTATGAGTCAGATGCCATAATTATTATCCACAACACTTTACATCAGCTGGTGTCTTATTGATTAATGCCCCTCCACTAACTACATCTATCCTGTTCCTATCTATAATCATTAGTCCATCATAAAAATATTAAATAAGAAGTTTTTCACTTGTTTGGTTATTAGGGCAACCGTTGCATAGCTTTTTGAAGTGATCCTAATACTCGTGAAGCGACTCCTCTTCATTCTACCAAATGCCACAAATCTCTTTCCAATTCTTTGTGGCTTTTCATGCCAAAAAGCATTTCTCGAGGAACACTTGCTACTTGTAGTCTCAAGTAGTAACTAGTCTAGCTAATAAATCTTACAACCAATCCTTAGTAGTATTTGCTAAGGCGAAGGAAAGGCTTTCAACTTTAATCGATAGACTATGACACCAGTAGGCTTCATTCCTAAACATAGTGTTCAATTTCTTCTTCAGATTTGACTAAATTCCCTTTAGCTTCCTCTTTAAATGAAGATGAAATGCTGCTCTTAAGTATGTGAGTATGTTAAAGGACCAGAAAATGTTGAAGCCTCATACGCCCTAGAATAGGAGAAAATGAAAAAGGATTAAGTGGAGAAAGAAGTGAGCTTATGCTTTTCGTAGTAAATTTCCACAATCTTTTATGTTTTTAAAGACTATGGTACAATCAAAACAGAAAATAAGATGAGAAAGGTCATCAAATAAAGAATGAAACAACACTAGAAATAACCAAATACACTACGCTAGCTTCCTAGCAACGATGTAAAAAATTTGCTAGAACTGTCGCAAACTACCAAATAATAAATTCCTAGCTACCTGACTATGTAATAGAGTAAGCCAGGGTTTATGCTAAAGAAAGCTAGTTAATGCCAACATTATTTCTAATGTTAAATTAAAGAAAATAAAAAGAAATAAAAATCCCCTAGTTTGCTATAATAAAATAAATAAAAAAGACAATAAAAGAAATTAGAACAAACAAAGGAGAACAAAACATAAAAATAAAGAAAAGTTGGGTAGAAGATATTTCTAGCATTTAAGAATTACAATTAATCTTTAAAAATTTAAAGATTGTGTTTTTATCTAAGATGCTAACCTATAGACACAAGTAAGCTCTTATACCCTATGTTCCACCAATTTTAGGCAAATCCAATACAATCGTCAATTTATCCTTAGCTATGTTACAACTTAGAACACACTCTCTATGTTAGTGGTGTGACAGTATAAAGAACTAGGGAAAAACTAACTTAGGCCATAATCTCAACTCAAATCATGTAGCCTAAATAATCAAAGCTCTATGCTAAGTTGATTAAGTTTCATTTATAAAATCAATTAACCTGTTTCTACTTGCAATATTAACTAATGAAATTTACGGATCAAAAGTTAACACTTAGAAATTGAATTATAAATCACAAATAGGATGGCTAAGCCTATGACATAATCCTAAATTCATGGCATTAAACTAGAGTTTCAACTCAATCTTAGTCTAAAACATAATGTCCATTAAATACCAAATTCAATTCTTACAATTATAAAACCATCATTCCCTAAATATCTTTTTACACAAAAGATAACTTGCCTAGTATATTGAAACTAACTAAAAATAATAATAAATGGAAGGAAAACATAATGAAATATCAAAGGAAGCTATTAGAATTTGAGACAAGGCAATATATTCAACAATAATCAAAGGTTGATGCATTATCGAACAAAATCCAAGTGCAAAACATAAAATAACTAAAAAAAGAGAAAAAAAGGTCAAAAGTTTTATAAACAAAATGAAACTTAAGTTTTAGTCTATCAAAACATAAACAAGAAAACTATGATCAACTACAACTTGAATGGAAATCTTAAAGCACTAAACAAAGGGAAAAATATAAAACTAACAATGGTTGTCCAAAAAAAGGAATGAAAGTTACAAAAAAATAGTCTCTTAATGTAGTGACCCGATTCCTATATATATATATATAGGAATTCACTACTCAGAGAGTCATTTTACATGCATAATTGTGACTTACATTTCATTTACATACTTAAATTGTGATTTGGAATAATGGTAAAGGTGTTAGATGCATTCAATTAATCATTTTCGGGTATAAGTGATTTTGATGTGACTATCGTGCAAATGTGAATTTATTTGTGTCTTGACTTATGAATTTATGATTTGGAATGATTAAAGGGATGAAAATTGAGGGGTTGGTGTGGAGATAAAGGTTTTAGGAAATGGAAAATGGTGGATTGATTAATTAAGTCGTTGGAGCTAAACATTGATTTCAAGATTAAAATCTAGCCTAACTTCTCAACCCATTTTCTATCTTTATAGAGTGTGCATTTGAAGGAGCATAAGGAAAAAATGTTATAACCCTAAGTCTTAGTTGGATTTTGGAGGAAGAATCGGATCAAAAGGATAGGTATAATGAATGTTATGGTTGTTTTACTAAATCTGCTCATGTTAGGATACTTATTCGGGCACCCTAGATGTTTCCTTTTAAATGAGGACCTTGGAGCTCTAATAAGGGAATAAGGGTATGTATGAGACATGAAAATTGTTAATATATATCTTGTGGATATGCATATAAAGTTTCATGATCAAATGATCGGTGGTTAGTGAGTTATGGTGAATTAAACAATAGATGACAAGTTAAAGAGAGTGATTGGTGGAGTATAAACCCTTTGAGAATGTGACATTTTGGACCAATTATGTTTCATTACTCAACACCATCAGCTTTTAACCATTTTGAGTCCAATTTCTAGACATTTTCTTCTGGTTTCTTCTTCCTCCTTTGTGACCTTCAATCCTTAACCCTAACCTACATGACTCTTACCAAAATCAAGCCAAACCTTGGAGTGTTTTGTAGATCTTGATGAGCTCTTCCAAACCCCTCTTCTCCTACCTTGATTGGAGCCTATGTGTTGTGGTGTCTATGTTCCTTTTAATTATGTTGCATGATTCCTACTGTAATTGCTCTCACGTGCCACCCTTATAGGATAGTTACTCGGATATTCATTAGAATGTCGGGTAGGAGTCCTATGAGAGTGGGATGCTACACTTAATCCTTAAATATGCCCAAAGAATGGTTTATGATGTTTGGTGGACTAAAAGTCTGGTTTACTCTTTTTTTATGCTCAATAGTGGTTAATAGTGTCATCAATGACCCCATATCAAACCACCATTGGAGAACCTGCTTCCCCAACTGTAAACAACAGTTTTTGAAAGTTAAATGATGCTATTTAGCAGATGAAGCAACTATCGTTTAAGTCTCTGTCCACCATCCTCTTGCTCCATTTTCCTCTAATTCTTCTCTAAACTTAGTCTTTTTAACCAGAATTTATGTCTAATGATCAATACTTTTTGTAAACTTAGAATGAACACAACTTAGGTACTTATACATCAAAATAGGAGTGAAACTACATTGAACCACATATAGAAATACATAAAAAATGCACTCTTATCTGATGTACACAAACATAATGGGATATAAGTATATTCCTTACATTTGATAGTACTAGTATAAGGTGGTAGGAACTGTAGGAGATTATTATTAAACAAGAAAATAATATTGTGCATTAATTGTATGATGAACATGTATTAAAAGCAACATAATTATGCTTATGGTGGAATACAACTATTAGCTTGCAGAAGTTATACAGCTCCTAGTATAGATATGATGGCATGGGTTCATTACTAGAAAAAAATTGCAAGCCAAATGAAATCTAAAAGTGTTTAACCCTGAGTAGGTATCCAAATGAAATCCAAAAGGGTTTAATCCTGAGTATGCTCTAAGTATTAAAAAATATATAAAATGACTAGGATTAGACTGTTAACTAGTAAAGTGAGGTCAAAACACAAAGTCGGCAATTAGAAAGAAGCATTGAATTCATTAATATTAAGGTCAAAAGAGTATCACATAAAGATCATATGGCAACCTTAATTGCAGCCAAAAAAGTTGTATTGTTGCACATGACTAACTAATTATCATATAGTTAAGGTGTCAACAGTGGTGTGAATAGCACTACGACAATTCTATTATAACTCTATGTTTGCAGTTGTTGATATAAAAAATGTTACATAGATTGTTATTACTCTCTTTAATATAGAAATATTAGATTCTCAAACTAATCAACAGCTAATATAGGTTGTATATAGATGGCAGGATGTGACTCCTCTTCAATTGCATTCGAGGTGGCAGAAGTTTTCACAAGTAGTATTTTAAATAGTGTTCGTTTAACTGTGTAACTATTTATTTGTTATCAGTGGCTAGTATTCATATCATGAGTGTCTTCCATTCTTTAATGCACTTCATTTGTAACACCACATTACCATAGAACATATAATCGAACATTCAGAGGTTAATTAAGAACATAACCTATCATAATGGCATGTTAGAGCAATCATAATCTTTATTATGGTATCATAGAACACAAGTAATCTACATTTGTCTTTTCACTTTTCAAAGAAAAAAACATATCATTTACAAAGTCATTACATGTAATCATCCATATGTATGTACAAAACAATAATCTGAATGTTTACTGTTCTATATAACATGTACCACATGAAATGAGAAACTAAACAAAAACATTCTATCTAAATTTTGCAGGTATCAGTTGACTGGACTTTTGAGCCATTCTTAACTTCAACAGTGACAAAACTAAACTTTTAACAAATTGCTTTAGAAGCTAAGTCTCCTCAGCACTTGAAAATTAACATTTGCAATTTTGATGAGTTTTGCACACTCAGTGAGTGAACCATCATTGACGTGCTCACTCAAGTCAAAACACAATATCATGAGAATGCAACCAAATTCTGAAGTATTTCACATTATTCACCTCAATCATTCATCTCATCAACATTTATACAAATAATGCATTTCACTATATAAATACACTTCAGTACTATGTCATAATCATGCATATGTACACAAACATAAGGTAACAGTTTGAAATGAATCATATGATACATGTAAGACACATATACAATGCACATGAGACTTCACTTTCCTTTTTATTTTACTGTAACCGAGAGTATAATTTAGTTGTCCTTTATCCATTGTGGATACCGGTCTCATTTCAGATATTGTCCCTCACCCATTATGGATATCGGGCTCATTAATCATTGAGCGTGTGGCTTTATATGCACATTTATGAGCTTTAAGCTCTTTTCACGTTGGTCACTTCGATCATAACTCCTTTATTTGATCATGAAGTCACATATTATGCGATCAATAATTCTCATTCAGTATGCATAGTCATATAACACATTCTTTGGATCTCAATCCAGCATTCAACATATAGCTGAGCATATATTTTCCATATTCAAATTTAATTTGTAAACACTTCCAATACAGTCCCGAATATCAAGTTTCTTAGACAATTCATTGGTCTGGTATTATCATAATCATATTAGTAACAGTTCAACATCTAACAGTTTATGAAAATCAATTCAAATATAATGAGTAATCATCTAGGGTAGCTCACGGTCTGCTCTAGATAACTATTGCCTTGATGTGATGATCATGTCTAGATGATGTTGGTCCCTTTGTACTTCTAAATTAGGTAATACACATATATGTAAACATTACTAGCTTGTTTAATCACATAAGTACTCAAATTGATATAGAAATTTCCTGCACAATCAAGCATGAACATCATATTTAATTCATCTTAACTCATTATTATACCATGCTATAAATACCAATCTTTTACTTAATTGTCTAGCTTTCAAATTCTAGCCTAAAGATCAAGCTAAATCATGTCTCCATGCATGTAGAAACCAACACAAATTCAAGGTAACACACAAATTCAGTGGTGGGAGAGGAAGATAGAAGATGAAATGAATTAAGCTGAGGTTGCTCTCGTGCTCCCAAAAGCATTAACAACTAGGTGCTAGGTGTTTCCTTGTTACAATTCCATATGTACCTAGGCATGGTCTCCATTTGTCTTACATTTTTGTTTCCAAATGACACCATTAAGCTAGTCCATTTGTCACCCACTCATTTTTGTCATTTGTCAACTAATTAGCTATGCCATTTGTCACTTAATTTTCCATGCCAAATGTCACTAATTCATAACATCTTAATTTTTTAAAATTTTTCCTATACCAAATATACATTATCATCCATCAATTTTCTAATTTTACCAATTGATTCCAAATTTATTTGTTGTAATCAATCAAATGAAATTCAAGACATACATAATACATAATTCTCATTATGATCATTTTAATATTTGATATTTGAGAATGAGTCAATTCAGTGCATATACATTTTTTACAATGTGTAGTAATTCATAATTCATGTGTGTATGCTATTGTTATGCATGTTATATGCATATGAATGAAATGCAATTAATTACTTTTCAATGATTTAACGTCGATGCTATAGTCTAGGTTTCTAATCCCCTAATTTTAAAAACTAGCTATTACAATTCTACCCCTTAAGAAATTTTGTCCTCGAAATTCTTACTTGATTGATCAAACAGATGGGGGGTACTGTTCCCTCATGTTCTCTTCAGTCTCCTATGTAACTTCTTCTCTTGAATGATTTGTCTAATGTATTTTAACTAATAGGATTACTTTGTTTCTCAGTTATTTAGTCTGATAACCATCTATTTTAATTGGTTCCTCCACATAACTCAAACTACCTGAAATGTCAACCTCATGTGTTGGCAAAATATGTGTAGGGTCTGACTAATACCTTTTGAGCATACTGATATGAAGCACATTATGAATCTAAGCCATCTCGACTGGTAATGCTAACCTATATGAACACTCTCAGAAACACTTTATCTCCCACTTAGTACTCCATATCTCTCCAATGCTAATATGTGTAACTTTTCTGTGTACCCTAAGCTGCCTTAATTCTATGCCAAATTAATCTAACTTGATCAACAGTGTCTTTAATTTGTTCTGGACCTTCATCCCCACATAAAGGCATTCAACTCTTCCTACCATACAATGCTTCATATGGAGCCATATCAATACTACTGTGGTAATGATTTTTGTAGAGAAATTTAATAAGAGTGACATATAAATCCCATGCTCCTTAGAACTCCAAAACACAAGCTCTAAGCATATTCTCAATAGTCTTAATAATTCTCTCACTTTGTCCATTAGTTTGAGGATGAAATGTTTTACTAAAATTTAACTTTGTACCCATGGCTGATTATAAACTACCCCAAAATCTAAAAGTCAATCTGGCATCCTGATTAGACACAATAGACAAGGGAATTCCATGTAATCTCACTATTTCATTTACATACCTTTGGGCTAACTTATCCATTGCATTATTCTCCCTCACAGGTAAGAAATGGACCGATTTTTCCAATCTGTCAACAATAACCCATATTGTAATCTGTAATCATTTCCCATTTCCACTTTAGAATTGACAATGATTGTAACCTTCCAACTAAATCCTGATGCTCAGCCTTAATCTACTGGCAAGTCAAACATTTAGCCATATATTCTGCCATTTTCTTTTTAATCCCTAGCCACCAGAAAAGCTGCTTCAATGTATTGTACATCTTAGTAATACCAGAAGGCATAACATAAGCTACCATGTGTGCTTCTTCTAGAATCTTTTTCCTTAGATCCTCAAAATTAGGTACACACAAATCTACTTCAATCACAGTGTATCATCTCTCAACTCAAATTTAGAACTTGAATCCTGTTTCAACTTCTCAATCAGCTTTGCTAATTCTGGATTTCTATTATAAGCTTTTATGATTCTTTCATGTAATACTGGCTTAAGCTTCAATATAGCTACTAGTGCTTCATTTTACCTTAAATTCAATTCAACATTCAATGCTATAGATTGTACTAGGTTTGGTAATCTCGATGTCTGTCTCCGAACCACACTTCTAATGGATTTTCTTCTTAAAGCATCAGCCACAACATTAGCTTTACCAAGGTGGTATTCAATCAGGTAGTCATAATCTTTAAGTAATTCAATCCACTGTCTTGTCTCATATTTTACTCCTTCTGACTCAATAAATATTTCAAACTTTTATGATTTGTTAATATCTGAAATGTTTCACCACACAGAAAATATCTCCAAAATCTTCAATGCAAATACCATTGTGGCAAGTGCTAAATCATGAATTGGATAATTAAATTCAATGGACCTCAACCGTCTCGATGGATATGTAATCACTCTACCAAACTACATCAAAACAAATCCTAACCCCTGATGTGAAGCATCACTATATACTACATATCCTCCAAATCTTGAAGGAATAGCTAACATTGGTGCTATAGTCAATTGCTTTTTAACTTCTCAAAACTCTTTTTACATTCATCAATCCATCTGAAAGGTACATTCTTTCTCAGAAGTTTTGTCAAAGAGGCTGAGATCAACAAAAACCCCTTGAAAAACCTCATGTAATAACTAGCTAATCCAAGAAAACTCTTAATCTTAGACACATTTCTCGGGGCTTCCAATTTCATCACTGCGTTAATTTTTTTGGGTCCACTTGTATGCCCTGTCCAAACACTATGTGACCTAAGAATACTCCTTGATCAAGCCAAAATTCACATTTACCGAGTTTTGAATACAATTGTTTCTCCCTCATTATCAGTAATAGTAGTCTCAAATGCTTATAATGTTTTTCTGTATTCCTCGAATACGCCAAAATATCATCGATAAATAAAATCATAAAATGATCTAAGGCTAAAATACCCTATTCATCAGTGTCATAAAAGCTGCCAGAGCTTTTTTCAACCCAAAAGGCATTACTAAAAACTCAAAGTGCCCATATCTAGTCCTGAATGAACTCTTTGATACATTAACTTCTGCTATATGCAACTGATAATACCCTGATCTCAAATCTAATTTAGTAAACACCTGAGCTCCTTATAACTGATGAAGTAAATCATCTATCCTCGATAAAGGATATTTTTTCTTCATTATCACCCAATTCAATTGTCTTTAGTCAATACAAGTCTCAAAGTCCTGTCCTTCTTCTTCATAAACAAAATTAGAGCTCCCCAAAGCGACACACTAGGTTTGATAAAACCCTTATCCAACAACTCCTATAATTGAGTCTTAAGTTTTTTAAGTTCCATTATATATAAAGGAATAGATAAAAGAGTAGTACTTAGAACTAAGTCAATCATAAACTCCGTCTCCCTTTCTAAGGTAAACCTGGTAATTGAGCAGGGAACACATCCCAAAAATCTCTAAAAACAGGAATATCACGTGCAGTCTACTCAGTTTAGGTATCAGATACATAGGCTAACTAAGCCTTACATCCACCTCGAATCAGTCTAAGAGAATTTATTGAGGAAATCAGCCTAGCTGGCACTGCTTGACTAACACCTCGGAATATCACCTTTGATTATTGGCAGCTTAAAAAATCACTTCCTTAGTATAGCAATTGATTATCGCCTTATGTAAAACAAGCCAGTCTATACCCAATATGAGGTCTATCTCCTTCAACTACAATACTATCAATTCGACATTTAACTTTGCCTGATTAATCCAAATGATACACCCTTTATAGACTTCCTCACTCACTATAGTACTTCCTACTAGAGTACTCACTTTTAAGCCATGTTTCATAACCTCTTTTTCACAATGCAGTTTAAATGCTAGAAGTGGTGTAATGAATGAATGTGTTGATTCTGGATTAATAATACAAATACCTCAAATTGAGAGACAGATAACACACCTGCAAAAGAGTCATAACATAAACAAGCTTCGGTTAACCTCCAACATTCTCCACCATGTTTCTTTCCACTATGCTCACAATTAGTCATCTGTTGTCTTTTCCCTCAAGAAGTCTGTCCTCCAAATGTCTAACCTTTGAAAATGCCAGTATTAGCAAAAAAAAAACTCTATTTAAATCTCGACTATCTTGATTTAAATTGTGATTGGGATGACCTATTCTTGCATTTATTAAATTTCCTTCCAAAATCATCTTGGGACTCACCTTTCCTCTTCATTTTGAACTCATGCCTATACTCTCTTTGTCCATCTTTTAGTAACTGCTCAATTCGAATCGAGGTAGCTCTCAACTTAGGAAAGCTAACAAATTAGTAATGGCCAATCTCGTTATGATCTTCATATTCAATCTGTCTTCAAACTGCTTGCACTTGTTTTCTTCAGTTGGAATTATTACAGTAACATATCCCATTAATTCATTAAACCTCACCTCATACTCAGCTGCAGTCAGGCTTCCCTGTTTTAGATATAAAAACTCGAGTAAATATCCTTTTCACCCCCTCAATTTTTGACAATTATGAAATACTCCCCTGTGTTTTTCAAAATATCAAAGACCCCCCCCTGAAGTTAGCAAAATTATCAAAAACCCCCTGAAACTATTTAGGGCTGACTTGGCGCTGATGTGGCGGCTGATGTGGCGGAAGTGCTGACGTGGTGAGTTGACTGTGCTGACGTGGCGAGTGACATGGCTGATGACGTGGCAGTTACTATACAGGGGGTGTTTGATAAAAATGAAAAACACAAGGGGGTATTTGATAAAAAATGAAAAATACAAGGGGTTTTTTGAAAAAAATGAAAAATACAGGAGGATATTTGATAAAATGAAAAATACAGTGATTTTTTGAAAAAATTAAAATTATTAAGATAAAATTTTTATAATTAAGAATAATTAAAA